>ML685793.1:20273926-20294825 GCA_007922175.1 Pelusios castaneus | reverse complement strand
CCACCTCTGCTCTGCCACAGGCCCTTACCCAAACCCCACCCACCGCTTTGTGTGCATTCGTCATAGACTCTAAGGTCCAGAAGGGACCAATATGATCATCTAGTCTGACCTCCTGCACAATGCAGACCACAGAACCTCACCCACCCACTCCTGTAATAACCTCTAACCAATGACTCAGCTATTGAAGTCCTCAAATCATAATTAAAGACTTTATGGTACAGAGAATCCACAGCAAGTGAGCCGTGCTACAGAGCCTTTGCCAATCTGCCCTAGGGGAAAATTCCTTCCCAACCCCAAGTATGCTGATGAGTTAAACCCTGAGCATGTGGGCAAAACTCACTAGCCAGACACCCAAGAAAGAATTCTCTTTAATAACTCAGCACCCACCCAATCTAACATCCCATCTCAGGCCATTGGCATATCTACCACCAGTAGTCAAAGATGGGTCAATTGCCAAAAGTTGGCTTCCCATCATACTGTCCAGGGCTGTCCCTGGGAGGGAGGGCGGGGGGTGAACGGGGCAATCGCCACGGGCCCCATGGTTACGCGGGCCCTGCACTGTCCTGCTCCCAGTGGGGCAATGCGGGGCCTGCACCATGGACCCCCGACAGCCACACTCTTCCCTGCTCCCCACTGTCTTTGGCAGGGAGCTGAAGGCAGCAGGGCGGGCCAGGAGCACTAAGCCCGGCCTCTGGGCTAGCCCTCCTTTCCCCCGGGGCGGAGCAGGCAGGCCCAGGGGTGGGGCAGGTGGTCAGGGCCCGCCTCTGGGGTGGCCTGCTGCGGCCTGCCCCATTTGGCCAGGGCCAGCCCTCACCTGCGGGGTGCCCTCAGCCTGAACCGACTCCCAGTGGCAGCAGCAGGTCCCTGGCTGGGGCACTGGCCACAGCAGCCTGGGGTCCCCGTCCCCCCCCCGCTTTTGGGGCTGGAGCCAGCTCCCCGCCGGTGGCCTCAGCCTCCCCACCCGGGCTGGCTCCTGGGGGGGGGGTGGCCCGTCTCCCCTCCAGCATGGGGGGCAGGGGCCCCACCTAGGCCAGTAGACAAGGGTGAGGATGGAGAGAAGCAGGGGAGGAGAGGAGAAACTGGTGAGCAGTTGCTGGGGGGCTGGAAGAATACTGGTAGCCAGCCTACAAGCATAAAAGCGCTCACTCTGGCTGCCAGCCTCCTAATTATTCCTTTCAGGATGACCCCAATAGCTCATCTGGCCCCTTAATCTCCCCAGATCCTTTCTCCAAGTTCTTAACTACCCGATACTTGGTCTTTTACCCTTCAGTCTGTGTAACCCACAGGAGTGAAACCAGTCCCCTGTTTTCAGTCCACTTGGGACTGCACATCACCCAGATTGCATAATGGACACCTGCTTTGGGCAAAAATAAACAAAGAATGCATTTAATAGAAAAATCATAGATTCAAAGATGAAATCACAAGGCAAAGCAAACACAAGTTACACAAAAAAATAAACAAAGATGCTACTTCACACATTACACTTCTATATGGACTACATTCTCTTTTTAAATATGTTACCTACTGCTTCTGACATAGGCATAATTTGATTTCTATATTTGTGGGGGTAGGGCCCAGTAGAACTTGGGCCAGTTCTGTGCATCAGGGCCTGGGGAGGGAGCACCACATTAGCAAGGCAACCAGGCTGTCTGGGTTAGGGGACTGGGTAGGGGAGCACACAACCAAAAATTTTAACCCAGAGGGAGGGGCTCTCATCAAAAAGTTTGAAAACTGTTTGAAAGTGCAAGGAGAGGGGTAGACAGGATCCGTGTGTTAGGAAAGCCACCTCACAGTTGCTGCTCCCAATGAGCTCTACCAACCTCAGAGCCAGCTCCTCCCACCTGGGCAGCTCTTACCAACTTTGTGAGCTGTCTAAGAGGGCTGGGAGCCGAGAAGCAGGTGCAACTCTTGGCACCAAAATGAGTTGCAGGCGCACCATGGTTGCCCGCTCCATGGGACCAGCCAGAACAGCAGCTGCCCACCACTACCCAGCTTTGGCTCATTTCCGGCCTCCACCCTAACCAGGACTTGAGAGGGAGGTGAAGGGGTGTGGATCTGCCCCCATAGCTGTCCCGCTCTGGTTAAAGTCCTGCAGTTTGAGGAGGCAACACTTCCCCATGACCTTTCCAGAGCCCGTTCATGGCCTCTGAACAGGTTCCCCAATGTGCCCTTCATCCCTGAGTAGCTATGGATGGGGTACAGCCCAACCACATTTAAAGCAGGCCCACTCAATCTGTTGCTTCTGCTGTCAACACTCCATTTAAACTTGGAACATCAGACAGCTTTCTGCAGGTCAATATCCAAATTTCCTGCTTCTGGCCTTGTGACCGCACGCAGGAAGTTCATCAGGTAGCAACCAGCAGAGAATCACTAAACTGCCCAGCTCTCCAGTTGCCAAGGTAACTGGAGCATCTGGCAGCTTAGTTTCTCTGCCGAGTTGCTTCCTGAACTTTCCTGCTTCCAGTCACATGACTGGAAGCAGGAAGTGGTCCAAGCCCACCTGAGTCAATCACAGACCCTGCCAAAAAAATCACTTCTGGCTACGCCCCTGTTGAGGGAAGCCAGTGTTTCATACACAGAACACTGCTTAGAAGCTGGTTCACCGATTCTGAATAGCCTTCACTTCAAATTCCTTCCCTTTTAAATTTTAACGGGATTTGCAGTATTTTCTTTTTATTAGACTATGGTAATTCGTGGTTACAAAGGGCAGGGGAAACTCCCTCTTTCCTTAATTTTGCAATATGAAGGGGATGCGGGTTCAGTTTCAATGTCTTTCCATTAACTTTGATTGTCCACCATTGTCTTTCCCAGGACTGTACAATGTTAGGTGCTTGGAGTTAGTTTCCTATAAACAACTAGCCTGGGATATGCCCCCCATTCCCCAACCACTACCTAATTGCTTCTTCACTCTGTTGGGAGGTATACTGTAACTGCACCCTAGTTACAAGTACAATTGTCTACACATAGGTACATGTATGCCTTCACAACCATAACCTGTATACATTTCTCTTAATCACCATCAAGTTCAGAATATTATATTTCCACAAAAGACCTTACCTGACAAATTTATACATAATAATATTGTATATGACCAGCATACAATTGCTCATTCTCTAGTGTTCAAACCCTCTGTTCTCTCCTTGGGGTGTCTGGATCCTGATTCTCACATCATAGTTCTAGTGCGATGAAGAGAAGGCAACTAGCTCCCACAGCATTGGTCCTTGAGAAATGCAGTTCCCAGCATTACCAATCCCAAATGTTCAAAAATCATGAGTCAGTCTCACCACAAATCATGAGATTGGCTCTGAAGCCATGAGATTATGTAAAAATAATAGACTGTGTTCTTTTTATTTGCTTTTTGAACCTTCAGGGTGCACTGGAGTCACACTGAAGTTTTCTTCATGGCCATGAGGACAAGAAACTAAAGCCTTGTCCCCACCAGAAAAATAGGTCGACAGAAGATACATTGACCTTCAGCAAACACTATAATTACAGCAGTGACTAATGTCCATACTGCTCTCCTGGGGTTAGTGGAGTGCATCCTCACCAGGAGCACTTCCACTGACCTACGGGGCAGTGCAGGGATCTGAGAGACCCATCTCTTGGTTCTCTGCTGGGAGCCCACAGGCTCCTGAGCTCCCTGCGGGCTGCCCCCCGCATTTCCCCTATCCCAGCCAGGAGAGCGGCTGCAGCTGCCACGTCCCACCAGTCCCAGCTCACAACTGGGAGCCAGGCAGCAGCCAGCCACTTCCCACGAGGTCCTGACTCACTTATGAGAACCATGTGGCAGCCCCCTGTGTCCGGGCTCAGAGTCCTGAGCCAAGCAGCAGCTGCCAGCATACTGCCCAATCCTGGCTTGCAGTGAGTGGCAGCCCCACTCAGTCCTGGATCGTAGCTGGCAGCAGCTGCCAACTGCCATGTCCCACTCGGCCCCAGTTTGTAGCCAGCAGCAGCCACCCACCATCGTGTTCCAGCTTACAGCTGGCAGCAGCTGCCTGCTGCCACATCCCACTTGGTACTGGCTCACAGCTGGGAGTGGGGGAATGACTGTAGTATGCACTCTCTTGTCAACAAAACTCTCTAGTATAGTCCAGGCCTTACTTTTTCTTTAAGAATGAAGGTTGAAATCATACATATTCACTTGACTCAAGGACCTGAGACTTTAAGAAAAACAGTAATTATTATGAGACTCATGACAACAGCTTGAGAGTTCCCAAATCTGAGTTCCTCCTGTACCAGTTCCTCATGGAGCAGATGATGGGTCAACTACTCTGATCTGCTCAGAATGTGATAGTGCATCAACTGCCTGTGGAGAGAAGATGCAGACTCTCCACAGTTACCAGGGCCTATGTACAAGGAATCCTTTATATTAAAGAAAAGCTATTTTCTCTCCGTAACCAGCCTCTCATCAACATAGGACTTTCCGAGGGCAATATTGATGAAGGATTGCGTTTATGGAAGCCATTTAAGAATGAGGCCTCAATGTATTCCTAAAGATTAGACAGGGTAAGTCTGGTCTGATTTAGCTTTTCTTAAGGATGATTTCCCTCCCTTCCCTGCAGAAAAAGTCGCTTCTATTGTGGAACATGGAGAGACTAACACATTTTCAAGGAATATCATACTGGTATGTAGCTGTGAGATGAATAAAGCCCTAATAAAACTGAGAAAAACCACAGACAGTTTCATTTTACAGAAGCCCACACAAATATTTGTTTAGTTTTGAATCATCTAGATTGGTACCCCTGGATTTTTACTTTGAGTTTGGTGGTTGAACTCAAACCTCAATCTCAGTGAACAGTCATATTTTCTTCAGTTTTCAAATTAAACCATGCAAAACTGAAAATCTCATAGGACTGGGGGGAAAACTCAAATGATGTGAAGCCCACTGAAAAGGTTTGACTGTTCAGTGACCCGTTCTCAATTCTGAGTTTGTAACTGTGACAGAATTGTATGTGTCTGGGCCAAATTATGAATTCCATTTTGTTTTATAACCTCCATTTTGGATTAAGACATCCATTTTGTGTTCTGTGCTGAACACATATCTAACCTTGCCCAAGGCAAGCTTATTATGGCATATGCCAGACAGCAAATCTGACTAGGAAATGTGCTGGACACTTAGTTTAATGAGTGTCTGAGAAGCCATAACAGAATAATCTAGGTCATGCACTTGGATTGTCTCACAATATCTGGCCCAACCTCTTGGAACACTCTTAGATCAGAAAGAAGCAAGGAACAAGCATCTCATACTGGCCGCAAACCAAAGACATAGGTTATATTTAAGAAAGGTTCCATCTTTACAAGCAAGACCACTAAGCTGGACAGAGAGGAGGCAGAAAGACCTCTGCTTGGCCTGAATCACTTAGAAAACTTCAGATTCGCAAAAGTGGTGAGATCAGACTAGGGGAGGGAGTGTCTCAGGAATTTTGCTATTTTGCAAAGATCTGTAACTCTCTAGTATTTTTAAGAATAAGGACTGTGGTTAACCAATTCCTTTGTAAGCTTATGTTCCTTGCATTTCTCCCTCATTCTCCCCAAAGAGGTTAAACTAGAAACCAGAGTGCCCTCAGCTTGGTTGAACTCTGAGGGTGTGTGGGTAAGCCAATAGGGGATTTGGTATGTCTGAGGGATTGTTTCAAAAGTCTGGGGAAGCCAGTCTGAGAGAGAGCCCCAGAGCTAGAAAGAGTAACTAGACTCAGCCCAGGCCTGAAAAGCTTAAAGATATGCTGGATTCAGCAGTTACGTCCACTCACAACAGACATGTGTCTATCCAGAGCAGAGACAGACTTTGCATTTCTAGGATTTGGTTGCAAACATTTCCTATAGATGCTGGGAGAGGATTTGCTTGGATTCTTCTATTAGCACAGTAAACATTACATCCTCTCATGCCTCAGGAATAAGCATATCTACCTTTTAGCCTGTTGTTTGAAAATGCCAAGTTTAGTACTGATCTCATAATGTTAGATCAGTTTAACTTCCTATCTTTAATAAAATGTCATATGTATTACGCTACAGTAATAGTGTTTAACAATAGGAAGATACCTTTGTACTGTACTTCAGTTCAATAAAAACTGCCTCTAGAGAAAAAATATTCACTATAAATGCTTTTCTACTGTGAAGTGTATCCCCATTAGACTAGATTAGTCATTATGAAATAAAGAGCCAGCTACATTAGGAAGACAAGATGCACTTACAGAAATGATAGACATTAGGAAGGTAAAATAAAAAATTAATAAGTGGAAAAGATTCACAATTCACTAACTGTTGGGATGGCCTTCAGTACAATAAAAACCAGAGACAATGTACGAATTATTGGCAGAAGGACAAGTTGCAGATGGCTGTCACATAGGCCAAAGCTAATTTTCCATTTATTGGCCTCTGCAGACAGCATAAATCTATAAAATCAAATAACATGACAAAGTTCAGTACAATTGGCATTTAAATCAGGGCTGTGTTTCAGCTATATAATCTTGGTCTCCTTGGTGATGGATTTACATATCTAGTCTCAGTGTTTAAATAAATATGTGCCTCAAATGCAAAGGAAAAAACTACTCAAGGATATTTGATATAGAAACAAATCATCTCAATGACGGGGAGCACGTAGAGACAAATAATTATCACTGAAAAATAAGTGTGGAGCAGTTACTGATGACTATTCATGACCATTTATCTTTGTAATTACTTCACACATAGCAGCAAAAGTCTATTGTTGATCATCCAGATCTGGGTGTACTGATGTCTCAGCCTCTTAATCATCTCAGAGGACCTTGCACTCCTATTTCCCTTATTCCCAGACTTCAGTAAAGAGGAAAGTGTTCATTAGAACAGAGGAGTACATACTCCCGACTTCAACAGTCAACCATGAAGGGACTAATTCTATAGGGTTAAGCACCCTTCATTCCCAAAGACTACAGTGGGAATTGAGGGCACTTTGCAGAATCAACACCAAAAAGCCCGAGATGTGTAATTTAAATGTGGTCCCCATACTTAACACTAGTCCTGGACTAGGTAGTTCCCATTCTGTTCCAATATCCACTGCAATTTAAAAGTCCAGAAGTAGGTTGCAGTGGACTCGGTTGCAAAAAAAAGTGCGAAATAGAGCAGTATTGTACCACTTACAAATGCTAGTCTAGAGAAAATCTACTACAGTAGCAGAGAGAGCCCGACATATGGGGCCTTATACAAGACCTAATGCCAGACTTAAAGTTGGACCCTGTTACTATAAAGCCAAGTTAGCAAGAGTCAGCCTATGAGCAAAAGTCAGGCCCAGTTACAAAGCAAACACTTGCTTACGAGTTCACTGGCTGGTACATGAACTTGGCAAAAAACACGGACACTCCCATGACACTATTCATGTATGCACATGCCAGAAAACGCAGATACCCCCTAACATAAACATATACCATAAACATGATACGGGGAGATGTAAAAAACACATCAACCTCAAGTAAAACAAGGTTGGGAGGACAGGCTAGGTCCTGGATGAAAATGTTTTGAAGGTACGAAGTGTAGGGTTGCTAACTAACCATGTCAGAAGGGTAATACATAACTTGTTTGTATCCGAGTATAAAAATGATGTTCTAGCTGTGGTATCTTTGTACAGGACTACAGAGGAGGGGAAAGTCCTGCTGTTCCTTGAGCCTAATCAATTTTAACAGGCATATACATGTGTTAGTGTCCCCAAAGAGTATATAGGGCACTAGAGCTATGCTTCTTTAACAGTAAACCTCTCTGAGTACTTTCATTATCAAATCGAGTCTGTGGTCTTCTTGGGCAGTTGGATAGAACTCTACTATGCCGGTGTCATGGACTGTGCCCCCTCCCCCCGACCGGCTTCCCCCGGTGGGGAAAGTCTGAGGGGTGCGAGCAAGAAGGAGGTCTAGGCAACGTTACAAAGTCAATACACACCACCCTTCGGATCAAAGCAGCACGCCCTAGTGGCCACAGAGTCAATATACAGGCCCTCAAGTCAGGGCATTACAGAGTCGTCATGGGGGTGTGGCATCCAGGTAGGGGGGGTTCAGGCCCTCCCACTCCATTGAGCTCCAGCCCAGGGCCCTATCAATGCCAGCAGGGATCTACACCAAAACACGCTGGCGCCCAGCTGTACCACCCCCAGCTCCACAACCCGGGCCCCCTGTGCTACTTCCTACCCAAGCAGAGAGTTGTCCTCCAGCATGGTTCCAGTCTGTGCCTCCTCACCTCTGATGTGGGCTGCTAGCTGCTTCCTGGGAGGTTCCTGGCATCCATCAGCCATAGCCAGCACCTGGGGGTCAGCCTCAGGGCAGCTGCTGACGTGCTGGTGCTCCTGGGTGCTCCCTCTGGGGTTGGTCTCTCCCAGTACCTGGGGCTGATACCACTCCTGGTCCGGAGCTTTTTGTGCAGGTCAGCCCTGACTGGGCTGAGCTGCTCCCATTTATGCTGGGGCAGCAGTCCAAGCATGCCCAGCAGAGCTTAAGGGGCGGGGCTTCTGCCACCCACAGGGTTTGCTAGGCTTGTTTAGTGCAGGGTAAGCTCACCCCATCACAGTCAGCTATTTGGCCAGAGCCAGAACGGCACACAGAGAGAACACGAGAACGCAGCCAACAACTGACAACTCTCATTGTCTTTAGAAAATAGAACCCAAAGGTTAAGTGATTTCACAATCAAAACAATGAATTTGCTGTATTTTGTTTTGCATTTGTTACATATGCAATAACGTTATGAAGATACCAACACCTTTAAAAACATTTCCAATTGCCGCATTAGAGACAAAATCTCCAAACATGTTAATGTAACTTTTTTTGCTACACTCTGGAATCTTTTAGATATTGCACATTAGACCACAAAAATGAAATATTCATTATGTATTGTTTGTAATTGTCTTTGCAGCACCCATTACTCATTTAAGAACATATATCTGTAAAGTTTACAAGATTTTCATAATTTAATGAAATGCAACACAAATTATTTACTATATTAGCCATTAAAGTATATCACAATGTCCACCTTTTCTTTCTAGTTCATGAGAATAGTGAGACTCAGTAATGGTGATATACTGAAGGAGGGAGTTATAACGTTTACAACTTTTGTTGTTTTATCTGTCATTGGGTTATTGCCATAATCATATTTTTTTAAACTGTGAAGGCACCTAGAACTATGAATTGATGTTCTTTGTATTGGGTGGGATAAATTAAAGCTACCTGAAATATTAACAGCTATTATCAAGCAGCAAAACAGCCCACCAAAAAGCCACTTTGTGAGCCTCCAGGAGATGCAAGTTTCAGAGGGGAAATGATGCTTCACGAAGAAACGCCTGCCACTGGGCCAAGAAATCATAACCTCAGAAACTAAGAGCATGCATAACTGCTGCCACTTGCTGCAGAATAAAAGAAAACATTTTCAGATGACCTGGCCTCAGATCATTCAATGATTCCCACCAACACTCTTAAGTGTAACCACGAGCATACAAGGAACAAGCACAGAGTTAAAACATACTCTTATGAGGGCTCCTAATAGCACAACTGATACTAGACATGGACAGAACTAGCTGAAGATTCTGGATGGTCTTGAAGGTTAACCCTAAGTACTGTGTGTTACAGAAATCTAGCCCACAAATAACAAACATGCGGAGACCAGCTGCAGAGTTTACATTAGAGAGGAATGATCACAGACTCTTGGCCCGCCACAGATGACAAATAGCATATGGACCACACTGCTGTCTGAGACCTCAGGATCAACTTCACAATCAATGAAAATCCAAGAGCGTTAATCATTTCAGAAAGTGGTGAGAGAAGGTATTCACCATTTATGGAAACTGCATCTCTTCGATTTTATCTGTACTGAATAAACAGTTTACTTTCCTCCAGATTCCTCTCTTTATAAGACACAGGAGGAGATGCTTAAGTTCACAAGTGATGTCTGAAATCATTACATTAATACAACTTTCCAATCATGCAACCCAGTTTTTCTTTTCTCAAGAAACTGTAAAGCTTTTGAAAATGTGGAGAATATTGAAAGAACATAGAAAGATCTTTTTAAAATGGTTAAGATATTTAAATGGTCAAAACTATACAGTGATTTTACTAAATTAGGGCATCTACATGGGGAATTTTACTGGCTTTACTATGCCAGTGTAATCATAATGCTAATACGACTGCCCAAGTAAATGCTCTTATTATGGAATAAGAGTGTTCACATCACATTGGAAGTTATACTGGTAAATTTCCCCATGTAGCAAGACCTTAGTGTAGAAAGTTTATTCAAAAAACTCTCATCACTGGCCAAATTTTGCACCCATTGAAGCCAGGAATAAAACACATAATCATGCCAGTAGTGGTCATTTTTTGATATTATATTCTACACTGTTTTCTGTTTACATGCAGCCCCAAGGGAAGTTTAAGCTACTCCTCTCTAGTGACCACTAGAGGACAATGGTCCTGCCACCACTTCGAATGAATACCTCTTCGGCTATAGGTAAGTTGTGGTGCTGCAGGGATAGGACACATTTTCTTGTAGATAATATGTAAAGAATAATGTGGTTTCAATTCAACATACTAGTGCCACAATTCCATCAGCGACTTCTGTTGTTCGTTATACACTAGAGGAGGCAACTTTGAGTAATTTATCATAGCTACCATAACCCTGTCATGAAATTGCAGCCATAATTTATATGGATACATCATTTATACTAACTCCAAAACTTATCTCACTACTAGCATGTTTAGCTAGGGTAAGCACTGAGGAAATTCACACAAGTCAGTGGGAAAAAAAATCCTCCCCACAGGTCAAGAAGCAAGCAGTGCTCCATCACCAATACTGCAATCCCTGTGGCGCTTTATCCATAGCTGCTGTATGAGTCTTCTGTTTGGGGAGGCTCACATGTGAATGCCAGAAGCTTTCTAGAAGCAGGAGGAGCCATGGGCACATGAACCATGACCCCCGCCCCCATTTGGCCTCTTTTCCTAAAGCCCTGCCGTTACTCTGATTTTTCCCATCCCTCCCCGGAAGCCCAGCCCCACCACTCACTCCTCTCCACCCCCTTCCCTGAGGAGACCCCCTTCCAACTGCTCACTCCTCTCTGCCCTTTTCTGGAACGAGGGATGGGGAACCATAACTAGCCCCAAACATTTTTTCTGCCTTAAGTGAGCAACTGCCTTTTCTCTGCCTTAAGTGGGAAAGTGATTGAGAACAGGTAATAGTGGGAGGCCTCAGGGCATGAGGTGGAATGGAGGTGGGGAAGGTCCATGGTCCAAGCATCAGTGCCGCCACTCTCCACCCCCCATTCTATGGAACTTCATTTCCAGTGCTCCAAAGATGATCACAAGCCAGTGTGACTCCAAAGGGGTGACCTATGCTGTATTTGCAACATTTCCCGTCTGCATGTCTACCCTCTTTTGACCTCTCATTCACTGAAGTATTTTTCATTCAGAGAATAGCAGGTGGACATCTTTAGTTGCATTTGTTTCTTCTCATGTGCAAAAGTATTTCGTACTTTTGAAAACATTTCATTCCCATTATGTATTGTTTTCATTATGTACTCTTCAAATGAAAAGTATGTAATTAGACAGCAAACAGCTATTATTAATCATCCTTTTACAGCTCCTTTATCTAATATTATAATTAAAACCAGATAATAAAAAGAAAGAGCTTACAGAAAATCTATTTTAGAATCTCAATCTCCTGCAGATCAATTTATAGATGAGTTACTGAGGAACTTTTATCTAAGAATTATGAGAAATATCTTTCTGGAAATAGCTGTATGTTTGCATTCTGACTAGCAATGGCCTGTAGCTCAAAATAGATTTAAAAGTATTAATAGTAAAATGTTATCATGACTTCTTTAGAAGGCACTCCTTGCTTACAGATGCCCCCCGACCTTAAACAGATACTCACCAGCAACTACAGACCTAATAACAGAAACATTAAAGCAGGCACATATCCCTGCAACAAACCACGTTGCCAACTTTGCCCACATATCTGCACAAAAGATACCAGCATGGGACCTAATCAAACCAGCTACTCTATCAAGGACTCATTCACATGCTCATCCACCAATGTGATTTATGCCATCACATGCCGGAAATGTCCCCCATCTTATACACTGGACAAACAGGACAGTCTCTGTGCAAAAGAATAAATGGACACAAATCTGACATAAGAAATCACAACAAATCACCTTGTCCCCTACCTACCTCCCGGCTAATTGCTGTCCTCCACTGTTTGAATCTTAACAACTGCTTTGATTTGCTGTTACAGTCTGACCAGATCCTATGACTTACATTTCCTTGCATTTATTTTGCTTCCTTTCTGTAAGTTCCCCATCTTCAAGTGTCTGGTGAAGTGGAATTTTCTCCCAAGAAAGGTCATGCAGTAAATAAATTTGTTAGTCTTTAAAAGCACCACCAGACTCCTTGTTTGTTTTATAAAAATCTGTGAAAGAAAATATTTACATTATTACAGGGACAGTATAGATAACATCTGAAACAAAACGGCATAGTATATTGTAAAGTTGATCATTCAAGTGTTTGGTCTGAGAAGACATTTTTAGTGTGTCATTTTTAGGGATACATTTATAACTTAAATAAAGTGGATATTTATTATAGGTTCCAATCTTGTGTGTGTGTAGAGTCAAGTGTCACAGATTACTTATAGGAAAAATACAAAGCGTAATCTTAAGGAAGGTGGTAAGATTTTTGAATTTGCTGTGAAGAAATCAGCAAAAATGAATATATCAAGGGGCAAGAGGAAGAAATGGTGTTCCACACTGGAATGATTTTGGCATAACAAATCTTATCCCAGAAAGGAATCGAGTTCAACTGGAAGCTTAATAGAATCCTGATGGTGAAGAGACCAGACTAAAATGGAACAAAGTCAGCATGAAATAGCTGAACATAGATGAAGACAAGGGGAAGATTTGTGAAAGGCTGGATCCTCACAGAAGAAAAGAACAAAGAGACTAAGGCTTTCAATCTAAAGAACACAAATACTCTCAAAATGGATATCTAGAGGCATTAGGTGACAAAATCTGTCAATATGCTAGTCAAAGATTACACCAGTTCTAGCAGACTCACATATAAGTATGATGATGATGATCATAGCAAAACATGAAAAGTGCATTATTCAAGAGTAAAGACAAAGAGAACCTAAAAACACGCACCCAGACCAAACTGAGCATCCTCGCTTCAGAAAGATCTTTCTTATGCATGACCTCCTAGAAGATGGAACAGAGAAACTCAAAGCAAGAAAATCTCTTGGACTTGATGTCATTTTTGGCCATATGATAAAGCACTTTGGGAAGCAAGCTAAAGCCAAATTACTGAACATCATAACAAATCCTGGACAAAAGGGAAGGTACATAAAATGGCAGAAGTCAGCAGTTATTGTTCTTATTCTTAAGATGGGCAAGGAACCCTCTTCCCCAGGTAACTATCTTTATTTAGATACCTTTGTAAGACAATGAAAGAATAGTACAATCAAATCTTCTATGTGGTGTCAAAAGAAGGAAAGACAAAACTTACTCAAATGGCATACAGGCTCTTGTACTCAAATAGGCTATGTCTACACTTGCAAGTTAGTTCAAATTAAGGAAGCTTAATTCAAACTAACTTAAGCCTTGGCCACACGAGGCTTTCATTAGTTCGAATTAAGGGCTTCCTTCATTTGAACTAATAAATTCGATTGCTTAGTTTGAATTAACGGTTAATTCGATCCGTTAATTTGAACTAATCCAATGTGGCCCCGTTAGTTCGAACTAATCAGCAGATTGACCTTCCTGCAACTGACTAATTCGAACTAAGGCCCTGCCTGGCCATGGCTAGTTCGAGCTAGCCTTCTAATGGGGCCATGCTAGTTCGAATTAAGTTAATTCGAACTAACTAAAATTAGTTTGAATTAGTTAGTTCGAATTAACTAATTCAAACTAGCTTTTGTAAGTGTAGACATAGCCATACAGCCCAATTGGTGGCCTTCTGCCAGCTGATTGACCGATTTCCACAGAAGCCACCACAGTCATCAATAGGCATTCCATTTGGATGATATTGAAGCATTTGATAGAGTGTCCTGAGAAGTTCTTAGTGAAACTCAAGGAGAGGGGAATCTGTGGCAAAACATACCTATGGACAAGAGGCTTTCTGCCACATAGGAAAATAACAGTAAGATTAAATGGCACTTTTTAAAATCAAGGTCTCTTAGGCTATCTCTACACTAGAAAAGTTAAGTCGACTTTGTGAAGTCGATTTTAATAAGGTCGACTTAAAGTCGACCTTATTAAAGTTGACTTAAAGTGCACTAAGTTGACTTAGCTTTAAATCTACTTAATCCACTTTGTTAAGTCGACTTAACCACCTTCAGTCGACTTAATAAAGTCGACTTAAGGGTTACTCCATGTCCACACCATCCTTAAGTCGACTTAAGGAGTTGACTTGAGGGTTAAGTTGACTTAATGAGTGGTAATAACAAAGTCGACTTAAGCTTTAATTAAGTCGACTTAAGGAATTTCTTAAGTCGACTTAATGAAAGCCTAGTGTGGACGTGGCTTAATTTAAGTCGACTTAAGCCTCCTTAAGTTGACTTAAATTGCCAGCGTAGACATAGCCTTAGAGTGGATGTTTCTCAGGACTCAGTTGTAAGTCCTCCTCTTCTCCTGCTACACTTCTCTGGACTGTCAGGTTGCTTGAAATCATCTGTATACACATATGTAAAAGATATTGTGCTTCATATCATGCATCATGAAACAGAAGAATTGGACAATGAAAATAATGAGGACTTGGAGATTGTAAACAGATGGACAAAGGAGCAAAAATTTCAAATGAATCCAGCAAAAACAAAGTCCACCTACTTTACCACACAAGAGGTTCACCGGTAGTCCAAATTGACATTGGATGAAGCTATACTGGTGTTGAGAGGAATCCAGTATACCTTTAGTGACTTTTGACAAAAAATTAAGATTTAGACCATAAGTAAGAAAGATGCCAACCAAATCAAAGAGAGTGATTTTTTTACAGTGTATTGCTGGCAGCAGTTTACGTTCAGACTGTAGGACACTGAATTCAGCATATATTTGATAGTTTTTCCAATATTTGGGAATGCCTTTTCTTTCTGATCATATGTCAGCAACCTCACCAAGACTGATGCTGTGCAGTTGTCCTCAGTTCACATGATGACTGGAACTGTAATATCCATTCCAACTGCAATTTATTTGTGGGAAAGAATGACATTCAACCTCTTGAGAACCATAGAAAAGAACAGCTAATTCAGTATGCAAAGTGTCTTTTAATATCATCACTGTTCAGGCTGAAATGATTGTGTTGTTTCAAAATGTGTGTAATGGCTACAGAAGATGTGGAAGTATTTTATGTTAGGAAGCTGGAGTGTGTGAAGAAACTTGTGTGCCTACTAATTCCTCCACATGAACCTATTTACATTAATAAATTTCTCCCCCTTTGGATCCTTCCTCTGAGGAGCACATTAACATGGCTATACTAAGGACAATTATAGAAAAAAAAACACCCAACAATATCAGTCACAAGGCAAAACATATTCGTGTGCACACTGATGGGTTCATCAGACAAATCATTCAGGAATGGTGGTTGTGATGTCTTCATCCAGTGGTCTAAGGGACAGGGTATAACAATTCATCAACTCTAATTATATGCCTGAAATGAAAGCTATTCTCACTACACTGCAAGAAATAAGGAGAGTAAAAATAGAGGCAGATATTGTGATGTTAGTTAATTCGCAGGCAGAGATCCTCAGTTCCTTTTAAAATAACTAGTTCATTTATCAATCTTAGGAGACTCGGAAAGTAAGGCAATATGCTGACTTTTAAATAGATTCCATCGTACATTAGTATATAGAGGAGTGAGGAAGTTGATGTTGGAAGATTAGAAACTTGGGAAGGAATTACAGCAGTTTCTGCTGATTGACATCACAGCATCTCAGAAAATAACATCCACTGTTGTGAGACAGTAAACAGGGCACACTGCAGAAATGAAAATCAGTAGAGCTAGGACACTGGGATATAGACACTCTAGAAGCTGCTTCGGAAGCAGGCTTTAACACCTGACCATACTTCTGAGCGTAATTTCTAAGGAAAGAGATACTCTGGATTTGACATCTTGGATGAAGCCCTCACTGTAGGAGTCACCAAATTCATTCTTGAACGTAATGGCCAGATATGATTATTGTGGGAGAAAAAAACAAAAGCATCAATACAAAGCATTCCTAGGACACAGAGGGGACAAATCTACCCAAACCATATCAAAGCTCCTCAATTCTCTACTTCCAATGGACATTAAACCGAATATAACAACAATGTATCCATTTGAGTCTAAATCAGTGGTTCCCAATCTATGGCTCGGGGCCAAAAGTGTCCCACAGGGGCTTTCAAAGTGGCCCACAGCTCCATTCTTACTGGCTGCAGAAGGAAGCTGCTGCCTAAGGACTCAGGCGAAATGCATTTCCACAGGGCTAAAAGACCTCTCCTCCCCTTGTCTGTAGCAGGGAGCATGGCAAAGCACTCCAGCTAGGTCTATAGGCACTGGGGCCCCTGCTGGAACCAGAGGGAGGGAGCACTGATCTTTCATCTCCCTGGCTGCAGAAGTGAGACACTGCCTAGGGACCCAGGTGGAGCACACAGCGCTAGAGGATGTGTGCAATTTCCCTGGTGCAGTCAGGAAGACAGGAGATCAGTGAGAAGGCAGCCTCCTCTCTGAACTTCTTCCATCTGGCTGCAGGGGAGGGGGGCCTGCTGGCAGAGACTAAGGCCCTTCAGGGTCGTAAAATTGATATCTGTGGTCCTCAAGCCAAGAACGGTTGGGAACTACTGCTCTAATCTGTCATGTCATTTAATTAAGCCTTGACTTACAAAGGTTTCTGTACTAAATTGAAATGCTTATTGACTGTTGCATTAATTTACATTATGTTAGAAGATGACCTGCTGAGACAACAATGTGCATTGGTTTGGATTCAGCATGCTACATAAACACATGCCTAGTTTTAAATAAGTATTTCCATTGAAATCAATAGGATTACTCATGCACAAGAGGTTAGGTACATTTTTAAGTAGTTTGTTGAATAAGGACCAGTACTGCTTGTGTCAGATTTTCAATAATCTTAAAAGCTTAAGCCTTTGCAAAAAATAAAAGAATCAATCTCTCTCTCTCAAGTGAAAAAACATAATTAAAAAGTGTTAGCCAGGTTTAGTATCACACTACAACATATTAAATCCATTTTGTAACTGTATTAAACACTAGCTTTTGAAGAAGTCTTGAATATGATAGTTCAATATAACTTGGCTTAAATCATTTTAGCAATAATAGAGTCCAGGCCTAGGCTCTCCAGAATTTTCTGCAGATCCATATTAGTTATTCGCACCAATCAATCCGATGACACACACTGATGGCACAAAAGATACAGGGGCTAAATTTTCAAAGTCACCAACTCACTTGTGCCTGCAAGATATTCAAGTGAACACATTGCATGCACAAAACATAGCTTTGGATATGCAAAATGAGTGTTTGTGCACAGAAATGGTGTATTTTCCAGTACAGCTATTCATTTGAGAGTATTTTGCACCTAAAATTTAAATGATCAGCTTTGAAAATCTAGCTCCACAACAACGAAACCTTAGGTTCAGAGTATCAAAAGCATCATGTAAATCTGCACTCAAAATGTATCTGAAGGGGAAACTGAATCCCGGTCTTCCACCTTAGGAGAATATCCTAACCACTGTCCAAAAGCTTATAAGGACATACCACCACCAATTCTTTTGTTGTTGCTGATGTTTTCATCAAAATACCTAGAAATATAAATGAAATATTTTAGGTTGAAACAAAGTATGTGTTGTTACACAAATTTTTTTTAACTTTTTAATTCACTGAAAAAATTAGGAAAACAGGTTTTGGTTCAACCCAAATAAAAAATAATTTCAATTTTTTGAAATTGGCAATGAACTGAAAAACCCTTTATTCACACAGCCCTATTTAGATGTTCAGAAAATCAAATTTGTACAGCGAAAGTGAAAATGTCTATTCACTTTGTATAATGAAATATAGATGCACCAATCAATGTGGGTTGTGGGATCCAAAATTTGCACATAAAAATGCATGCATGAAAAGTGAGAACATGACTTTAGATGCTTTGTTAACATCACTTACAAATTTTGGACCAAAAGGTCAAAAAGAACAAGAATCCAGATCTTTCAAACCACATATAACGAAAGTATAGCAAGGATTACCAATGGCTTCCATAGTCAGGGGTCCATAAAAGTGACATTGTTCTTTACCAGCAGAGACCCTCAAAATAAATCAAGTCAGGGACCATTTAATAACTACTTACAATGCTCCTGAATTTACATAAAGTCAGTTTTCAGAGTCTGACCTATCTCTTGTATTATTCCAATTAAATTAGTTTACTGTGCCTCAGTGATTTGGCAGAGATATCTATTAATCATCAAGATAAAGAAAACCACTAGGTAAAGGTGATTTGTTGTAGAATTCAGTGCATGGTATTGATGAGAACCTGAAGCATGACAGGGAGGTGAAAATTAAGATTACCCATCTATAGAAATCATATTTCCATAAACTGTTGGTGCAGCAGTAACTGTAAAATTTAAAATTATGTGATTTTTGCAGGGAGCTGATGGGGTGTTTATGTTCTAAAAATTATGGGAAAGAAAAATGTGTTGTTTTTATTTCTATTTCTTGCCTCTGCTTTTTTTGGAAATTCTCCCAGGACAATTAGAGTTGGTCTCCTTTTTTTGCCTCAGTTGGCCTGCTGGGGTTTCTGAAATCCAAGTTAAACATAAAGGCATTGGTATTTTATGGTCACAGCTAACACTGGACAACATAAATACGGAAAAAAATTAGTGTGTATAAATTAAATTGAAAAAAATGATATTTACAAAGCCAGGCATAACATTTTCAGGTGTGCCTACAAAACAAGTGCTTGGCTCTAAAAACAAGTAATAAAATAATTGACCACGTCTGACTGAGATCTCTCAACACTATCCACAGGACCAGCCTCAAGATTTTTGGGATGAACAGCAAAATCACTTAAAAATTCATCTCACTTTTCCACTATACTAATTATATAGAGAGAAAGAAAAATTAGTAAAAAATCATGGAGGAGTCTTTTTCAATAACTGGCTGGCCAAGGTGAAAAGTACCATGAGAAAACCCTACAAATAATGGTCTTTGTCACAAAAGTCATGGCTGTGATAAAAATGCAACCTTAATGATTTATGTCCATCAGTTAAACTAAGTCATGTGGCGAAACACAATATACTAATATGGCTTATCACAAGTTATAAGACAGCACTGTCCAAACCGATCCATAAGCAACATTCTAGAAATTCTAGAGCCCATTCTAGAATGTAGCTGTTTGACTTCTAAGTTAAAACCAAAACTGTAATGGAGAGCTCTCTTGGTTTCCAGGATTCTGATGAGGCAGAACTATTAGGGACAGATTCTGACAAATTTACTCATGTTAAACAGGCACTAATGCCTCAAATGGTCCCACTGAATTCAATTGATGGCTTGTGGACTGAATACTCCTCATTTTGATTAAAGTAAAGTATCAGACTCTGCCCCAATTAAACAAACATGGAGCCACTGGAAGCCTCATAGACACTACATTGATGGAAATAATATAAATTAATAGACTGGCAGAAAGTAGAGAGATCTTTCTTCATTTTGTAATGGCTATTTGAATTGTGAGCTCTTTGGGACAGGGCTGGTCATCTTTTTACTACATTCTTGGACAGTGCCTACTGCATTGAGGCTCCTGTTCCCTGACTGAAATCTCTGTGCTCTGCCACAGTATAAACAAAAATATCTGCAAACATTGATTATTTTTCAAATAGCTATGGAGTAAGTTTCTCTATTCCTTGGGGGGGGGGGGAGAGGAAATGGCAATTCCTCAATTTGTAAACAATAGTTCTGTGACATACATCTCATCTGACTGTTTAATACTATTTCTTCTGCCCTTCTTATTGCCCCACTCATTTACTGTAATTTATAAATACAAAATCCAGCTGCTAATTAGTTTCTTCTAGACATGTTATAGTTTCCTTTCCTGATTTTAATTTATATTTTTCTACCTTCCATGAAGCAAGTCAACAGAAAACAAATTGGCCTATAGATTAAAGATAATTACTGCACTTGAGCCTCTATTCAAGATATCTATTTCCCACACTCTAAGGGTGTGAGCCGCCTGAAAGAATAATACATGAACAAGCATATGCCAGAAATGGCACCACAAATACCTTTCTCACACAATTTCTATGGTAGGAAGGAAAATATGGCTTATGCCTGTGTATCTAACATCTGAACTTTAAACTGACACAAGCATTAATGCACTTCTAACCTGATTATCTATGCTGGTTTCTGATAATAAAAGCAGGTGATGACATTTGATACAAAATCATCATTAACTTTGCCTAGTGTCATCTATGCATTTTCACAGTGAAGTGTCCAATTACATTATAAATAAAACTTCCCATGGGAATGGTTTATTGTAAATAATATCCTTACAATAGATCCATTATAAAACTTAAGTTGCTCCAAAAAGGGGTATTAAATTATAGCTATGAAATAGTATATACTGTTTACATAATTAGATGATTACATATTTGCAAAAACATGAGGGTTCCCAACTGCTGGTGTATAAGTGCAAAGAAACCACTGCATGAGACCCTAATCCTATTGAGTTTCTAAGTGGGGGAACTGAAATAAACAGGCAGACTTGGAGTGATAGCTCTTTATTTGAGCATCTAATGGAGTACCTAACCTAATTAATCATGTACAGTGTTTGCATGTATAATAAATATTGTAACAAAAGTAGCATGAACAGTACCTACTAACTTATTTTTCATTAGCGCTTGTCTACACTTGAAAGTGAATTAGAAGTGCAAGCACTATTC
>ML685793.1:20216166-20268926 GCA_007922175.1 Pelusios castaneus | reverse complement strand
TGGGACTGAGGGCTGGTTGCAAAGGAGAAGAAAAAGCCTGCATGGAATGCTACAGAGGATTCCAGCAAAGGAAGAAGAGGACAGAGATTTCTTGCCACTCAAGCCTCTACATTCCAACAAAGACTGTAGCTGAGAGTTGGGTGAACTCCACACAGACTTTGGGACTTTTGGGTATCTTTCCTGCGGGGTTTTCTAGAGGGATTGTTCTTGGTTAATTGTATTTTGTTTTCTTAGGATAAGGTTCATTTAGTTAGTAGTTCATAAAGTTCATTGTTATGTTTATTGTAGTAGTATTTTAATGTGGGAGTGTAGCTCTGAGAAAGCTTTGCTGTGAGTCCTGTACAGACTGGATCCTGGGTCTCCAGCTGCTTCCTCACAGGGATTGGGATTGATTTCTGTGGGGCACTGGAGAAGGGCAATTAAATGAATTTAGCCCACCTGAAGGTTACACATGCTCAGTAAATTCACGGATGACACCAAGCTGCGGGGAATGGTAGACATGCGGGAGGGCAGGGACAGGATTCAGGGAGACCTAGACAAATTGGAGCACTGGGCCAAAAGAAATCTCATGAGGTTCAACGAGGACAAATGAAAATTCCTGCACTTAGGACAGAAAAATCACATGCACTGCTACAGGCTGGAGACTGATTGGCTATGTAGCAGCACTGCAGAAAAGGACCTGGGGGTTATGGTGGACGGGAAGCTGGATATGAGTCGACAGTGTGCCCTTGTTGCCAGAAAGGCCAATGGCATATTGGGCTGCATCAGTAGTAGTGTTGCCAGCAGATCAAGGGATGTGATTATTCCCCTTTATTCGGCACAGGTGAGGCATTTGGAATACTGTGTCCAGTTTTGGGCTTCCCACTACAGAAAGGATGTTGACAAACTAGGAAGAGTCCAGTGGAGGGCAACGGAAATGATTAGGGGACTGGGGCACATGATGTACAAGGAGACACTGAAGGAACTAGGCTTATTTAGTCTGCAGAAGAGAAGACTGAGGGGGGTTTGATAGCAATCTTCAACTCCTTGAAGGGGTGCTCCAAAGAAGAGGGAGCTAGGCTGTTCTCAGTAGTAACAGAGGACAGCACAAAGAGCAATGGTTTCAAGTTGCAGCTGGGGAGGTTGAGGTTGGATATTAGGAAAAACTTTCTGACTAGGAGGGTGGTGAAGCATTGGAATGGGTTACCTAAGGAGGTGGTAGAATCTCCGTCTTTGAAAATATTTAAGGTCCAATACCCTGGCTGGGATGATTTAGTGGGAATCGTCCTGCTTTTAGCAGGTGGTTGGACTAGATGACCTTGTGAGGTCCCTTCCAACCTTATGATTCTATGATTCTGGAATCATGCTCCCATAGGGCATTTAGGATCATGGGATAAAATGAGATTGGCATCGATGCAAATTATTAGCATTGTGCTATTGTAAACAATATGTTAAAGCTAACCAATCCAGACCTCATCAAAAATTTGCTCAAGTGTCCTATTCACAGGGATGAGCACTGGTCATATTGGAATTTTATCCAACACCCAGATTTTTCCTATTGATGGTAGATGGATGACATGAGACCAAGATGGCATGTTGCCTTAATACAGCCCACCTACAGGTGTTTTACCTGATATTCAACATCACAATACTAACAGATATGTACAGAGAATAGCTCCTGGGCAGTGCAAGCTCTGCTATGTTTACTCATGGTAAATTGTACCATGCCCCACTGAAATCAATGGACAAGGTAAAACTATTGCTGATGGCAAAAAAAAGGCCCTCAGGTCACTACATTAAAAAGAGTAAATTGGTCAAAATGAATGACATAAGCACACATATTTCAGAAGATATAGAAGAAAGTAATTGTCCCCCCTTCTTTTACATCTCATATTAGTTTAAACTTTTTTTTTAAGATAATCAAAAAAAACTAACGTCATTGTTAGGAAGATTTTACAAAGTAAACATTTTCTGTCTGAAATTTAGCACTTGTTTTCTTAAGCACATGAACTGACTTCTCAACAGGGAAACAAAAAAGCAAAAGTAAATTATTTGAACAGCTGCAGTATGGTGCAAAGAGTTTATGATGAGAAGACTGTGACCTACAGGCACTTTATATGTTGGGAGCTGTTTTAAAAACTTGAATAAATTCAAAGGGCACAGACATCCTTTATTACATCACAACAGAGACAAAGAAGAACAAAGCTGAACTTGACAATTAATTTTAAAAGATACAAAAGGTACTATTTGGTGCATTAAGTAACTGCATCATGTATTTCATAGACTCAGTATAATTGAATTCCAGAGGGGTAGCCGTGTTAGTCTATTGTAGAAAGACAACAGAGTCCTATGGCACTTTTAAAGACTAACAGATTTATTTATCGCATGAGCTTTCGTGGGAGAAAATCCCACTTCGTCAAACGCTTTGAAGACGTCTTTGAAGGCGTATAAAGATATTGCTTGGGACTGCAGGGATCAAATCAGAAAGGCCAAAGGACAATTGGAGTTGCAGCTAGCAAGAGATGTGAAGGATAACAGAAAGGGGTTCTATAAGTATATCAGCAACAAGAAAAGGATCAGAGGTGGTGTAGGTCCCTTACTGAATGGGGCAGGCATCCTCGTGGAGGATGATGCGGAAAAGGCTGAAGTACTCAATGCTTTTTTTACTTCAGTCTTCACAGGGTGGGCCAGCTCCCAGGCTACTACACGGGGTAACGCGGACTGGAGAGAAGAGTGGCCCTCGGTGATGGAAAGTCAGGTTAGGGAACACTTAATGAAATTGGATGTGCACAAGTCCATGGGGCCGGATGAACTGCATCCGAGGGTGCTGAGGGAGTTGGGGGAAGTGATTGCAGAGCCGCTGGCCATTATCTTTGAGAACTCATGGCGAACGGGGGTGGTCCCGGAGGATTGGAAAAAGGCAAATATAGTACCTATCTTTAAGAAAGGGAAAAAGGAGGATCCGGGGAACTACAGACCGGTCAGCCTCACCTCAATCCCTGGGAAAATCATGGAGCAGGTCCTCAAGGAATCCATCCTGAAACACTTGGAGGAAAATAGAGTGATCAGGAACAGTCAACATGGATTCACCAAGGGCAAATCGTGCCTGACCAACCTGATTTCCTTCTATGATGAGATGACTGGATTTGTGGATGCGGGAAGAGCCGTTGACGTGATATACCTTGACTTTAGCAAGGCTTTTGATACGGTTTCCCACAGCATTCTCGTTGGCAAGTTAAGGAAGTATGGGTTGGACGAGTGAACCGTAAGGTGGATCGAAAACTGGTTAGATCAACGGGCTCAGCGGGTAGGAATCAATGGCTCGATGTCTGGTTGGCAACCGGTAACGAGTGGAGTGCCCCAGGGGTCGGTCCTGGGGCCGGTTCTATTCAACATCTTCATTAATGATCTTGATGATGGAATAGACTGCGTGCTTAGTAAGTTTGCGGATGACACCAAGTTGGGGGGAATGGTAGATACTCTGGAGGGCAGGGACAGGATCCAGAGAGACTTGGACAAATTGGAACACTGGGCCGAAAGAAACCTCATGAGGTTCAACAAAGACAAGTGCAAAGTCCTGCACTTAGGACGGAAAAATCCCATGCACTGCTACAGGCTGGGGACCGATCAGCTAAGTAGCAGTGCTGTAGAAAAGGACCTGGGAGTTATGGTGGACGGGAAGATGAATATGAGCCAACAGTGTGCCCTTGTTGCCAAAAAGGCCAATGGCATATTAGGCTGCATCAGTAGGAGTATTGCCAGCAGATCGAGGGATGTGATAATTCCCCTCTATTCGACACTGGTCAGGCCGCATCTGGAGTACTGTGTCCAGTTTTGGGCTCCCCACTACAGAAAGGATGTGGACAAATTAGAAAGAGTCCAGCGGAGGGCAACAAAAATGATTAGGGGGCTGGGGCACATGACTTATGAGGAGAGACTGAAGGAACTAGGCTTATTTAGTCTACAGAAGAGAAGACTGAGGGGAGATTTGATAGCAACCTTCAACTACTTGAAGGGTTGCTCCAAAGAGGAGGGAGCTAGGCTGTTCTCGAGGGTAACAGAGGACAGAACAAGGAGCAATGGTTTCAAATTACAGCTGGGGAGGTCAAGGTTGGATATTAGGAAAAACTTTCTCACTAGGAGGGTGGTGAAGCATTGGAATGGGCTATCTAGGGAGGTGGTAGAATCTTCATCTTTGGAGATTTTTAAGGCTCGGTTAGACAAAACTCTGGCTGGGATAATTTAGGGGGAGTGGTCCTGCTTTTTAGCAGGGGGTTGGACTAGATGACCTCGTGAGGTCCCTTCCAACCCTATGATTCTATGATTCTATGATTTTCTCGCACGAAAGCTCATGCAATAAATAAATCTGTTAGTCTTTAAAAGTGCCACAGGACTCTGTTGTCTCAGTATAATTGGTTTGAAATATTCCCATTTGTCTGTGTCCATTCTTACTAGCAAATCTCTCCGCCCAAATGAAAAAAAGCTTTATTAGTTGCTCTGCATTTCTTTCATACAAATATATTTTTTTTCAGACCAAATGACACCAACGTCAAGCACAACAAATATCTAGCCCTCAAGAGGCACGTGGTTTTGTACAGTATCACCCAAACTGTATTTTACACATACCATACAGTTTTGCTCTGTAGGTCATATGAAGCCACAATACCTGTGCTGTAATATGTCCAACTTTAGGTTTTTCCTAAAAAAATTTGAATGTGGGGGTGGGGGGACAGAAGACAGGAATTTATAGCAAAATCTTCACTGGATTCTACTTAAAGATTTAGGGGAAGATATTGCTGGATTTAGAAAGAGAGAGTATGTGGCACTATTTTAACACAGAGTTCACAGTGGCAAAAGGAAGAAGATTTTAGAACTCCAGTATTTCTAATAATGTGACAGTTTTTTAGGGTAGAAGCAATAATACCATCCCACAGATCCCCACTGTGTCATGTATATGTCACATCATGGGTTCAAAAATAGTTATTCATGTTTTAAATATAAACCACAGTGGATACATATTTTAATAATCAAAAGCTATATGGACTTATGCAAGTGTGGGAAAAAGACAAGTGTGGGAAAATACAAAGGGGACAGGCAATGAAACTTGTGTTGACCTTTGTTCAACATTCCCAGAAGCAAATACAGCTTGAGCTGTAACTCATGAACTGTTGCAACTCTTTTATGATCTCCTACACTGGATTTGGGAGCATTGCTGTACCTTTAAGAACAAAAGAATGAGAGAATAAGGAAATGGCCTTTCTCTAGTTCTCAACTAAATGTAAAACAAAATCAGAGAAATGTGGGCTCCTTTTCCTAATGCTACATCCATGGATTTTTCAGTTTCTCTTTTTTTTTTTTTTTTTTTTTTTTGAAGTTTTCAATGGAAAAATCAAGATAAATTTAATAGAACTTAAGGAAAAGAAATGCTCCCTTTTAAGAGTGAAAAATGGACCTCGCTAAAAGCTGTTCTTCATGAGGGATGCATCTTGTCCATTAGGGCTTCAAGTACAATGAATTACCATTATGCTGCAGTGATTCTTGCCTGACTTCATTCACCAGAGAGGCTGATGTTTTTCTGAAGTAGATTTACCGTTGCCTTGAGAACCACTTCTGTCTTCTAAAAGATTGTGCTTTTTTAAAAAATCATCATCTTAGGAAAGCTTAAGTGTATGTAGCCTCTGAGGACATTTAAGCCATAAAATGAAAATCCAAAAAGATCACTCTCCGAAGCCATTCAGTGGTAGACGGGGAAAGAGCTTCAAGGGGGCTCTTCTGAAGAATTATTAAGGCTTGAATTGATACCAGACAGAGGCAACTTTGACTCTCTCTCTCTCTCTCTATTTGTGTGTGTGTCTGTGTGTGTGTGCACGCACGCTTCTTTTTTCGAGCTTTACGAGAAAAGTCCAACCCTGGTGATACTCCTGAGCAATCGTACAATTATATTACAACCCCTCCTTCACCCCTGCCCAAAACATTACAAAAAATACAAACAAAATAGCTAAAATAAACCAAGTGGAAGATTTTTTTTGAAAAGAGTTGAGAATTTCACAAACAACGCTTCAAAGAGACATGATTAAATGCTTCCCAGAACCAGAAAGAAAAAGGAGATTTAAGTTTCTCCACAAACAGATACAGGATTTCTGCTGCTTAACCTTTCTTATCCCACAGCATGCACTACTGAGCTTAACTTGATCTTTGTAATCATCTAACCTCCACTAAATGAGGGATTGTACTCCTCAAACCCATGTGCAAAGGAGACCATTGTCACACACAGATCCCCCCACACTGCAATGAAAGGGGGCTCAGCCACCTTTGAGCCACTATTCCATCCTTTCCTAAATCATGTGGGGCTGGACCCACATGAGAAGAAGGGTTGGTGAATGAATGAGCCAAGGACATACATGGTCTTCCAACCATCTGAAGCCTGCAGAGTTTATCCAGAAAAAATCATGGGATTATATTCATTCTACTGAGCCCCTTCTGCAGTGGGGATCCCCTAACACCACAGTTACTTTGGAGCTATTTTATCAGAAAGCAGGAGGGGAGCTGCCATAAAGATAATCCAAGCCTCTTGCAAACCCCAAGGAGTACTAGACAAGATCCTCAGCTGATGTAAAATGTCATAGCTCCATTGACTTCCATTGAGCTACTCGTGATTCAGTATCTGTCTCTTGAGCTGGATCCTATGGCCTCTTCTCTTATGGAATGATTTGAGAGGAAATCTACAAGAAGGTCCACACAGAAATTTCCTACTCTGACTCATCTGCCAACATTTTCACCATGCAAGATGAAGGAGGATCATACCCAGTAACATACAAGTGCTTACTTTATAGAGTGCAAAACACAAAATAAAAAGTAGGATAACAAGAAATTTTACATACACACACACACACACACACACACACACTGTAAATGCTCATTTTTCAAACTAATTCTTTACAGTTTTACCAGTTTACCTGAGCATCTCAATGGACAACTTTATCCTCTCTTTATTTAAAAGCACTACCAAAAATATCGAGGCTAGATGTGTATTTTATATATTTTTTAAAAGATTATCCTATTGGAACTTCAGCTTTTATAAATTACAAAGAACTCTGACTCCCTCTTGTGACTGAGAACTGAAAGTGAACAAACCTGCAAGTTGTAGTTTGTTTCATAGTGTGTAGTATGTTATTCTTGCAAATGAGACTGCAGTGAGAATGTTCAGCCCATTGGACCTAGAATTAATTCAGATGAACTATATTCCAAATGGCTTCTTCCAAACTTAATAGCAGAGATCCCAAAGGGAAATGGATCATACTGCAGTGACAATGATATTGTGTGTGTGCTGTATGTCTGAGAGCCTTTGCTTTTAGGACCCATTGTGAATGTCATCTCATCTTTAACCCTGAAGCACAGTGTCTTGAGCAAAATAGAATATTGGCCATCAAGTACCATTTTACCAACCAAGGATCAGGGATGCCCATTATACTCTCTGCTCCCACTGCAGCACAGCCCTCACCACGTCACATATATTTCCTAGCATCCAGAAAATCACTGTATGACCCTATGTGAACTTGCAATGGAATGGGTGGTATAAAAGTAACTATATACTGACTTTTTGCCATCTGCACCAGGGAAATCCTCAGCTGTATAGAGTAGCTTTACTGTCATTTAGTGGTGCAAAGTAACTTTACAGGGGCTGAAATTCTGCCCCATTATGAGGACATCTCCCCGGGAACCAACTAATGGTAAGCCCTGCAACTTAAATCCAGATGTTAGCATAAATTCCTCTTAGAATTTTTCAGCCTGTGCCAAGTGTCTGTTTAATGCACTTTTAAAAATAAATAGAAATAAAAGCTTCTAGCTTTTATACCTACGTTTACATATTAAACATGCAGAAATAGCTTGCTGAATACAAACACTAAAATGTAATTAGCTGATCTAACTCATTGCAGGCAGCTAATTCACATGCTGAGCAGAGTAACTATATGGGGAAAAATACCTTTCAAGTGGAAAAGGAAATATCAATTCTTCTAGATAAAATCTAATAATAGTTTTCTATGTGGATTCCTTAAAGCCTAAGATATAGCAGCCTCCCAGGGCCGTCTTATGGACCACAGCACTGCCTGGAATCTCCACAGTGCTGGGGGCCTGAAGTCAGCACATCCATCCTACCCCCAGGCTTGCCCATAGCACACTCCTTGCACCAGAGTTTGCAAAAGGGTCATTGGAAGGTACTCAGATGGTTGTCTTACACAGTGCCTCTACTGGCAGAAATCTACTGTGACTGGAACCAGGGCTTTTAGGATCCCTTTATGTAGCATAAAGGACCTGGAGTATGTAGGTGGTGGGCAACTGCTCTCCATTTTTTCAGAATATCAAGAACCATCATTTCCATGGTATTGGTGAAGTAATGAAATGGTTTCTCTTACCCATACTTGGAGTGACCTATATTGAGATGATGGTTTCTTCTCTTATGTCTGGAGTGAGCTTAGCAAAGACTTTAGTTAGAGATCTTTTCCAAACATTCCAAGAAAACCCCAGATAGAGACAATGGTCACTGGGCCTACTAAGCTTCCTCCAAAGATTTCTCAGATGGTTGCCGCACTAAAGAGGGACAGTGGATTCACTGTGGCCCTGTTAGTGCTAACAAGAATCTATACAGAAAGGAACAAAAATCATGTGCACCTATGCTGGAGAGAGCCACTTCCACAGTGAGGCTAATCCACAAGCAGAGAGCAACCTTCAATCTGAAAAGAGAGTATTACCATCATTAAGACACATATATAGCATATTTGTGTTACTAACGAAGGTGCATCTGTCAAAGTGAGAGAGTTTCCTGGTGTAGGGCAAACAGAAGATTTTATGACGGCAAAGCAATAGCGGGTGGTGTGAGGCCCCAGACAAATCTCATTCTGCCAGACTATGTAGTAAATAAGTAAGTGTTTGAAAAATTGCTAATGTTTAAGTAGTTTGTAAACTTATGATAGTAGCAATTAACAACCATCAGCAGAGTATGTGATCAGGAGCAGGGCTTGGTCACCGCTCCCTATGAGCAATGGGCTATAACTATGGCTCATTCCCTGGCTTCAATGGACTCCGCTGCAGGATCCTGAGGGTGCTTCGGACAACACTCCCCCTGTTGAAGCCCGCAGTCCCCAGGGGTCCCCAACTGCTGAAGGGGCATAAGCTGTTCATTTTGCTTTACTTCTAACTCTGGGAATTTCAATAATTTGGGTAAAAGAGTAATTTGTTAGCTAATAAATCAGTTTTATCTGCTACATACGTCTTGGTGTTTGTTGCTATTGAATCCTCAAACTTCATCTCACTGGGGAAAAGGGGAACACCTGGTTGGGCCATCTCTGCCTTTCCCATAACTTTTTTGAAAGCTGTGCATTTGAAGCTGATAATTAATATCCCCCTGAGCAAAAGATGGCCCTCAAATGAATAGCATATTAGGGGAAAAGAAACAGCTTCTCAAAGATGGTGTACATATAATAGGGCAAAACCTTTTGTCTTCTTAAATGATTATGTCATTTCCTGCCATTCTCCCTATGGAAATAACTATTTTGTGATCTCATATACTGGCTAACCAGGAGGTCTGATTCTTTGTAGAAACTTTCAGTATGCAGTTGAATAGAATATTATCTAGAATGAATTCTTGGGCAGTGCTCTTCCTGTCTAATGAGAAGCTATTCTGCTGGGAAACACCAAAGGCAAAATAAATAATATAAAGGCCTTTATTAAAACAAGGTTTTTTTCTTTATTTTCCTCATGGCTACAAAGGACTAAAATAACAATCTATAGGACAAGTGGCCATGAGCATGAAAGATGACACTCAGGTCGACTCATACATTGCGATGCAGAAGATGCTGCACCTTTTGGGATAAGAAAATGTCAACAATATACCAATACATTTTTACAACTATGCTGCTTTCAATTTAGTTGATACACAGAAGTAATTCTTTTTGCTAATTTCCTGAAGCACCTGGAGGGCACTAATGAATACATGGTATTATAGCAGAAGCATTCCAGCATACCCCTTACAAACTTCTAAATCTCAAAAGGATAGATTGACTAAGGGACTTAAAATAATTAAATATAAATGGGGCCAGAAAGTGAGAGTGTGACTCTACAGCCTGGTTGTTAGGGCATTCACTTGATTTTGGGAACGTCGGACTCAAGTTCAGCTTCCAATGACTATTTAGTATACAAAGTGAAACAGGAAGATTGAGGGAGACATACCCAGGAAACCCAATAGCTTGGGGTTCAAGGGCCTCACCTGGGTTATGTAAGATTCAAGTTCAAGTCCTTGCTCCAAATCTGGCAGAGTAGAGATTTGAAAACGGGTCTTCCACGTCCCAGGAGAGTGCCCTAATCACTGACCTTTTGGCTATAATGGGGCAGGGTGTCTCTCTTTCCCTCTCGAGCACTGAACCTCAGAAGAGGGTTCGTGACCATGAATCCCAAGCAAAGATAGGTGCCTCCGTCTAGCCCGGAGCTGATGTGATTCATTATGATTTTTGGCTGATGGAGCTGCACAGAAGCAGCAATGAATCAATGCATCTGCTGGTGTTACTCTTCAACAGGCAACTTGTTTCAAAGCACCTGCTCTGTTGGTGAACTTAATGCCCACATGGGCCCACAATCTCAGTTGCACAAATGGATGTGAAAGTAACCTCCTCTGTTCTAAAGGATATGAGTATCCTGGGACAATAGAAATCAAGGTGCATAATGATACTGTTGTAGGCACATACCTGTGACACAATATATGCAAATAAAAGTATGCTTCAGGGAGGAATCATCCCTTATCACTAGATCTTTGTAAAGTACAGTCTCTTCTGAAACACAAAATAAGGCCTTGTTTACAGAATTAACCAAAGATTTTTGATTAACCCCTAGCATTTTCAACCATGCTATTACTATGCTGACTGCTTCAAATGTAAAGAAAGACAATCTCACTATAGTTGTGTGAATCACTGGTCTGGCTCTTATCAACACCCACACTGACTACACAGCAAGGAGGTTTAATCTAATCATGGTTGCAGGCAGGCAGAGTACAGAATAGTAATAAAAATATACTATTTTAGGGGCAGGTACAGCAAAGGAACACAATGAGATGCCTGCTACAAGAAAATTCAAAAACCTTATCTGTGCTAACAGAATTAGCTGGGCCCTGAGGAACTAATCTACCTTTTAGTTTGCTGGAACACCTGCTACATGATATAAAATAACTCAGCAAAAGTGAATTAGTTTAATAACCTGTTTAAATTATCAAGTTTAATTATCAATAAAGAGATTTTAATCACTTCAGTATAATTATAACTTCAAATTAGATCTTCTTTAAGATGCTTAAAAGAACAATTCACAAACGCAACTTATTAACCACTCAGTCCTAAGGGGAAATCAGAAATAACCAAGAAGATCCAGAATCAGAATGGCCACAGCATGCGCAAGAGGAAGACCAACAGTTCTAGACAATAAACATTACTCCTAAGCGTCATGATTTAAAAACAAATTTACTTTAATTTTAAATTAAATTAAATTTTAATTCTTCACAGATAATATAGGAAAACAAAAATATTAATGGAAAATAATGGATAGGAAACAAAAACTCACTAGAACCTGATGTTTTTTACATTACTACCGAAAACCATATTAACCTGCTATATTACTGCATTATTTACCAAATGCAAATAAAAATAGGTTGTATCTAGTATACCTAGACTAGAAGACTATACCTAGACTTGTTAACTTGTGTTAACTGTGCGATAATTGTCATCAACTATGCTACTTTAATTGTCGTTTATCCCTTCTATAAAAGTTTTAAGAGATTAACTAATAATTTCCATGGGAATTGGCTCTTCCATGATATTTTTTGTTTCCCGTCTTATTCATTTCCAAAAATGGTTTAGCTGGGAAAGGACAGAGCCACCAGACATATTTGAAAATCTTTTTCCTTGCTGCCTCTCCAATTTTTATCTATATATGATTTGCTTTCTAATAGATATTGTAGAATAAGAACTAGGTTAAGCTATTTAAAGCAGTGGGGAGGGGAATGTCTTTGGAGAATGGCTCTAGAATCAGGTCCTTAAAATTTAGGAAATGGGAAGGCTGTGTGTCACTTTCTGCACACTCATGATACAGATCAAGCAGTTAAGAGGTTTACGTTGTTCAGATAAGAGAAATATTACAACTATGTGGCACTTACATGGACCTTTTCAGCTTCGTCTAGCATTAGTACATATAATTTCTTACATCAGGGGATAAGAAACTCAAGAAAATACAGGGTGACAAAAGCAAAAATGCACCATTCACATTTCCTCCATACCCAGTTAAGAGTCCCTACAGCTTTCTTTTTCTGGGGATGGAACAAATGAGCTGTCCCTCTGACTCCACCACATCTATCTCCTCATTCATTCAAGTCTCCCCTGCTTGCTCTCCATGGACTTGCTGCATCAACACTGCACTTTAGCCATCAAGGCAACTATACCATTGTATGTTGACAAGTTCCAAAGGAGTAGCCATGTTAGTCTAGTTCAGCAAAACAAGCAAGGAGTCCTGTGGCACTTTTCAGCACCAACAAATGTATTTTTCACATGAGCTTTTATGGGTGAAATCCTACTTTGTCAGATGCCAAAAATGGAAAAAGCTTTTTCCTTTTTCTATTTTCTGGCACCTGATGAAGTGGGACTTCACCCATGAAAGTTCATGTGAAAAATAAATAGTGTCCCCTTTATAATCTGGGGGAGATGGCATTATTGGTTCTGTGGGTCCTGATTCAGAGGTGTCTCGGCTTGAGCCTGACTGTGAAATGGAGGCTGAGCCTGTTGCTATGGAATCCATACTCTTGGCTGTGATTTCTGGCTTGCAGGAAAAGCAAAGAAACAGGCACTGAAGGGAGAATTTCCAAGCAGGCTAGTTACACTCTTGCAACAGTGCCAGCTTAAGTGCAAGAGTGTAATAAGAAAAGCCAAAGAGGAGTTTGAAGAACAGCTAGCCAAAAACTCCAAAGGTAATAACAAAATGTTTTTTAAGTATATCAGAAGCAGGAAGCCTGCCAAACAACCAGTGGGGCCCCTTGATGATGATAATACAAAAGGAGCGCTTAAAGATGATAGAGTCATTGCGGAGAAACTAAATGGATTCTTTGCTTCGGTTTTTATGGCTGAAGATGTTAGTGAGATTCCCAAACCTGAGCCAGCTTTTGTAGGTGACAGATCTGAGGAACTGTCACAGATTGAAGTGTCACTAGAGGAAGTTTTGGAATTAATTGATAAATTCAACATTAACAAGTCACCGGGACCAGATGGCATTCACCCAAGAGTTCTGAAAGAACTCAAATGTGAAGTCGCGGAACTATTAACTAAGATTTGTAACCTGTCCCTTAAAATGGCTTCGGTACCCAAAGACTGGAAGTTAGCTAATGTAACGCCAATATTTAAAAAGGGCCCTAGACGGGATCCCGGCAATTACAGACCGGTAAGTCTAACGTCGGTACTGGGCAAATTAGTTGAAACAATAGTTAAGAATAAAATTGTCAGTCACATAGAAAAACATAAACTGTTGAACAATAGCCAACATGGTTTCTGTAAGGGGAAATCATGTCTTACTAATCTATTAGAGTTCTTTGAAGGGGTCAACAAACATGTGGACAGGAGGGATCCAGTGGACATAGTGTACTTAGATTTCCAGAAAGCCTTTGACAAGGTCCCTCACCAAAGGCTGTTACGTAAGTTAAGTTGTCATGGGATAAAAGGGAAGGTCCTTTCATGGATTGAGAACTGGTTAAAAGACAGGGAACAAAGGGTAGGAATAAATGGTAAATTCTCAGATTGGAAAAGGATAGCTAGTGGTGTTCCCCAAGGGTCAGTCCTAGGACCAGTCCTATTCAATTTATTCATAAATGATCTGGAGAAAGGGGTAAACAGTGAGGTGGCTAAGTTTGCAGATGATAATAAACTACTCAAGATAGTCAAGACCAAAGCAGATTGTGAAGAACTTCAAAAAGATCTCACAAAACGAAGTGATTGGGCAACCAAATGGCAAATGAAATTTAATGTGGATAAGTGTAAAGTAATGCACATTGGAAAAAATAACCCCAACTATACCTATAATATGATGGGGGCTAATTTGGCTACAATGAGTCAAGAAAAAGATCTTGGAGTCATTGTGGATAGTTCTCTGAAGATGTCCATACAGTGTGCGGAGGCGGTCAAAAAAGCAAACAGGATGTTAGGAATCATTAAAAAGGGGATAGAAAATAAGACTGCAAATGTATTATTGCCCTTATATAAATCCATGGTACGCCCACATCTCGAATACTGTGTACAGATGTGGTCTCCTCATCTCAAAAAAGATATTCTAGCACTAGAAAAGGTTCAGAAAAGGGCAACTAAAATGATTAGGGGTTTGGAGAGTGTCTCGTATGAGGAACGATTAAAAAGGCTAGGCCTCTTCAGCTTGGAAAAGAGGAGACTGAGGGGGGACATGATAGAAGTATATAAAATTATGACTGATGTGGAAAAAGTGGACAAGGAAAAGTTGTTTACTTACTCCCATAATACAAGAACCAGGGGTCACCAAATGAAACTGATAGGTAGCAGGTTCAAAACAAATAAAAGGAAGTTCTTCTTCACATAACGCACAGTCAACTTGTGGAACTCCTTACCTGAGGAGGTTGTGAAGGCTGGGACTATAACAATATTTAAAAGGGAACTGGATAAGTTCATGGTGGCTAAATCCATAAATGGCTATTAGCCAGAAAGGGGTTAAGAATGGTGTCCCTAGCCTCTGTTTATCAGAGGATGGAGACGGATGGCAGGAGAGTGATCACTTGATCATTGCCTGTTAGGTTCACTCCCTCTGGGGCACCTGGGCACTGGCCACTGTCGGTAGACAGATACTGGGCTGGATGGACCTCTGGTCTGACCCAGTATGGCCTTTCTTATGGAAGCATGCTATTGCAGGTGATGCTGACAGTGGTTGTCTGGCTAACGGCATGGAGAATTCTCAAGTATTAGTTTTCCCCTGGGTCCTAGCAAGCCCCTTTTCTCCAGTCCCTCTGAGGCTTCCCCCTTTATGTTCAGCAGTGACTCAGAGGCTATGTCTACACTTAAAAAGTTAGGTCGACTTAAAGTGGACCTTATTAAGTCGACGTAACAAAAGTCGACTTACCTTTTCAAGTGTAGGCCTTATTAAGTCGACTTAAAAAGGTCTAACTAGGCATTACTCCGCGTCTCCACTGGCTTAAGTTGACTTAATAAAGTCGACTTAAGCACTAGTTCAAATTAAAACAAGGTGTTATTAATTCTAATGAAGGAGCAGCTTAAGTCGAATTAAGGAAAGCCCAGTGGAGACGCGGAGTAAATTAAGTCAAAGGAAATAAAAATAGCTAACATGAAGATTTTTCATCTCTGTGCTATTAGGTCTCTCACAAGGGCTGGGAGTAAGAAACAAAAATTAGAGATCCTCAGGGTTGACCTCAGTTGAGACCTAAAAAGACATTCAATGCTGACAGATTTCTGTATCTGACATCTTTTGAATCACAGAATAAAATTTATTGTATATACATGCTTGTTTGCTTGAATCAGTAAATAACTCATTTATTTTCTCTACTTAATAAACTTTTCTTAGTATATTAGAGGATAGTCTACAGGTGTTGTCTTAGGTGTGGGATCTAAGGTACAAATTGATCTAGGGACAAAGTGACTGGTCCCTTGGGACTGGGAGCAACCTGAATATTTTGTAATTTTTTGGTGAGAGTGACTATTTTTCATGAAGTCCAGCTTGCCTACATGGCAAGAGAGACTAGAGAGCCCAAAGGTACTGGGCTATGACTCCAGGGTAAGTCTGTTATGGTGATCTAGGAATTCACATTGTTACTGAGTTGGTGAAATCTAATTATAGAAAATACTACCACTAGGAGTGTCTGTGCTGAGGTCAGCATTGTCAGTCATGAGCCACTCCACACAGCATGACAGTAGGGAAAGTTAATATATTACATATTTTTGTCAGCAGTACACTCAGCATTCAAGATGTGAGCAGAACATGGATTTAAACTGTGGCATTATATTTTCTGTTTTATTATCTATCACTTTTCGAATGATGCCTAACATCACATTAGCTTTATTTGACTGCACACTGAGCAGATGTTTTCAAAGAATTGTCCATGATATCTCCAAGATCTCTTTCTTGAGTAGTAACAGCTACCCCATTGTTTTCAATGTAGAAGCGGGATTATATTTCCCCAGTGTGCATTACTTTCCATTATCAACATCTGAATGTCATCATTTTGATACCCATTCATCCAGTTTCATAAGATCCCTTTGTAACTCTTCACAGTGTCCTTTGCAATTAAGTAACTGGAGTAATTTTGTATTGTCTGCTAACTTTGGCATCTCACTGTTTACCCCTTTTTCCAGATTATTTAGGAATATTGAACAGCATGGGTCCCAGAACAGATCCTTGGGGAACTCAACTCAGTCTCCATTGTGGAAACTGACCAACTATTTCTACATTTTCTTTCCTATCTTTTAACCAATTACTGATCCATGGAGAACCTTCATTCTTATCCCATATCTTACTTTGGTTAAAAGCTTTTGGTGAAGGATCTTATCAAAGACTTTCTAAAAGTCCAACTACACTATATCCACTGGATCACCCTTGTCAATGTTTTTTGACATCTCTCTCCCCTACAGAATTTTAATAGATTGGTGAGGCATGATTTCCCTTTTCAAAAGCCCTGTTGACTCTACCCAAACACATTTGTGCTCAGCTATGCCTGATAATTCTGTTACTTGCTATAGTTTCAACTAATTTATCTGGAATTGAAGTTAGGTTTACTGGCCTGTTGCTAATGTCTCTTCTGGAGCCTTTTTAAAAAATTGGCTTTATGTCAAATAGTACAAACAGAGGCTGATTAAAGCACTAGGTTACATACCACAGCTAGTAGATCTGCAGTTTCATCTCTGAGTTATTTCAGAATTCTTGGATGAATACCATCTGATCCTGGTGACTTATTACTATTTAATTTGTCAGTTTGCTCCCAAACCTCCTGTAACTAACTAATTCCTCAATCTGGGCAAGTTCTTCAGATTTGTAACCTAAAAAGAGATTCAGAAGTGGGGCTCTCCCTCACATCTTCTGCAGTGAAGACCAATGCAAAGAATTTATTTAGCTTTTCTGCAATGGCCTTGTCTTCCTTGAGTGCTCCTTTTGCATCGCAATGATCCAGTAGCCCCAGTGATTGTTTGGCAGGCTTCCTGGTTTTGGGTTTTGTTTTTTTTTAAGCCTGCTGTTAGTTTTTGTTTTTTGCTATTTGCTCTTCAAATTCTTTTTTGGCCTGCCTAATTATACTTTGACACTTGATTTGCTAGAAAGAGAAAGCCCACATCCCCTTTCCCTCTCCTCCAGGACTGGAAGCCACGGGCATCACTGTCACTGGGCACAGGCCCCAAATGTGCAAGCCAGTGTCCCAAATATCGCTCCCCAGCAGGAGCCAACAGCCTGCCTGCTCTGAGCTTGGCGCCTACCAGGAAGCGCTTAGCTGGAGCCTGCAGGGGTTGTCCTGCCCTGCATCACATCACTGAGATATATAATGCATGGCAGGAGAAGAGGGAAATTTAAATTCCCTCCCTCTTCAGCCCAGCAATGTGGAGCCACATAGCATAGGTATGTGCTGTGGGACCCACTGAGCAACGGGAAGGGAAAGGGAGACTTGGAGGGGCGGGGGGGTGAGAGCAGTCTCGGGCTGATAGCAGGAGTGAAGAGCCGTCTGGGGTGGAGCCAGTGTGGTGGGGGTGGGAGTATTGTCCAGGCTCATGGCAGTGGGAGCGCGGCCTGGGTCCGGCAGCAGCAGAGGGTAGAAGGGAGGAGTATTACATAGCTCTGTTCAGTTCTATTAATTCTCTACATATGTAGGATCCACTGAGGATCATTCATTAATAGTACAACCTAACTTCTTGGCAACAGATATATGTAGCATCGGGGTTTGGACTGGCTCTTCAAAAAGAGTTGGACCTGGATCTGAGTGCCCCTGGCTCTCACTTCTCCTGAACTGAACAAAGCCCTGAGTAGAGAATATAGAGCATTATATGCAATTATTTAAAAAAAAAAAAAAAAGTTGGAAAGACATTCCTCAACTAGTTAACAATGTACTGGAAATAGAAGATAAACTGCAATTAGATCCAAAATTAGTACTAATGAGCATAATTCCAGAAAATCGGCCATCACTGCACAAACCACAAAACTCCTCTTAACAGTACTTTGATGTGCCAAACTATTATTACAAAGAAGTGGAAATCCCCTACCAGCCAACACTAAAACAGAAATGATGACTGGAGGTATTTCATAGTCTGAAATAAATGAGCACATTGTATATGCAGACTAACAAATTTGACAAGGCATCTTTTGTAACACATGGGACGCCCAGACTGTCCATTCAACATAGATAACATGTTGTAAGTTAATACTAATTCTTTCACAGAGAAGTATATACTGTAGTTATGCTACAGCTATTATCTCTGTTAGAGAACCAAGATTTCCTTTAAAGGTACAAAATGTAACAAAAACCTGCTAAGAGATGACAACTCCTGTAATTTTTTTAATGGTTGCATGTTTTTATGCTATAAGCATATAGCATCAACCAAAATTGTGAGGAAACATGACTGTGAAATCGAATCATACACAGTACATAGTATTAGTTTAATATTCTCTTAGCAAAGTTTGAATTGCCTTTTGACCAATCTGATACTCTTCCTGTATTTGTGCTCTGTTGAACACCAGCAAGCTCTCAGCTTCCTATGTGATTGTGATAACATATGTCTGACTTTGTTGTTGGCTGCTGGAGTGGAGGGGAAGACAATGCCCTTTCACCTGTCTAAAGCAGCACAGAGCTTATCAGATCCTCTCCAAATATCACTGAAGGAAATGGGCGGGGAGGGTTGGCCCACATAGGAAACATATATAAAAAACTGTCAGTGCTAATCTTTTTTAATGCCATTAGAGAAACAGTTCTGCAAAATCTAGTCCTTCTAGACAAAGCATTTGTACAAGGTAAACTGTCTGAAGTAAAATAGCCGGCGAAAGCATTACACAAAAGTATATTAAACTTAGATTTCACACCTTCTTAAGTGATTTTCTAGACAAACATAGAAAGCATGCTTCACTTTACAGTACCAGAGTAAGTTGTTGTTCTCTATTTTTCTTCTTCTCTATTTCTACAGAGGACCAAGTCTTAAAACATGTAAAACATAATAAGCCTTCTTTTCCATCAAATCATATATTTAAGAATTTTGTTAATCTTCTTGCCAAGCTATGGCCAAACACAGTTGTGCTGACTCTAAATGACCATAAAGGAAAACACATGTACATGTGAATATCAGGACTTTCTCTGAATGTTCTAGCACACTAGTCTAGATTTTATTCATACTCTAAACTAAAAAGAACAGTATTATTTAATAAAATATGTGACCTGCTCTACATAGAGTCAATCAACAATAAAAATGATAAAAGGGCATCAATAACTAACTTCTTATCACCATTACAAGCCACACGAACTGATTGACTCAGATTAAAGAAAAATGTTCTTTTTCATTTTGTTTTCTTTGTGCATTTGACAGCAATATATTTATAGTCAGTTTCACTGCTTTCTGTCCTGATCAAACTGCCATTGAAATCAATGGGAGGTTTATAGTCATTTCAACAGGAGATGGATTAGAAAAGAAACACTTTTTTTTAAAGGACGTAATTGAAAAAACAAAAAAACCTGCAGTGGGACTCAGGGTCAGCTGTAGTACCATAAATTACAGAATTTTCATTTTTTAATTGACAAGATTTCAAGCTGGTGTTCTCCCTTTAACAATATTAGTAAATAACTAAATGTATTTTTCATTCCGATTCCGAAATTCTTTCCAGAAACAAACCTCTCAATGCAATGACAGAGTTGAATGGTTAAATAACTTGGAAGTCAGGAAACGGTGTTGGAGTGCATATTAAAGGTATGAAACAATAGGAGTGATGGTAGGATGGTACTGTATTCCTTGACCTAGTTACCCTGACATGGGTCAGGATTACAAAAGGTTTGTGCCCATTTCATGACAAGAGTCAGTATCTGCTTATTCCACAGAATCTATGAGGACTGGGAAATTGGTTTTGCAGGAAACCTAAGAACAGCCAAGCTTGGGAGAAATCTTTGACTGAAGTTTATGTTCTATTATTAAACTGAGTTACTCATAATGCCAAATCCCAGGAAGGGAGAGGTCTGTGAAGCATAGGCAGTCTGTGCAGAGTCTAATCAGAGCAGGGTGGGAACCTCACTTAACCACATTTAAGACTCATGCATACAACCTTAACTCTTCCTCATATATATACACACACACATATCAGTGATAAGGTTTTATATGCACTCTGCAGAGCTGTAAGGGACTACACATGACTTGTTAAAGCAACAAATCCTATACTCTTTCCTGCAACAGTACACTCTAGCATCATACAGCTTTTTACTCCATTAAACACCTGCAGTTATGCACCGAGATCTCCACCCCACACTCACACACCAAAAAGAAAAGATAAAAAAACAAAAACAAAAACATGAGATTGGCCTAAAAAGGATGAAATTTCTTTAAAAATAAAATAATAATAATAATAAAATAAATCATGTGTTTAGGTGCATATTCTGACTTTGGAACTTCCCAGGGCCACACCCAATGTAGGTGAGAGTCAGCTACAGGGTAAAAATTCAACCTTAATATATGCCACACATGCACATAAAAAAGGCAGGCCCTAGCTCCACCAGGCACCTGCTCCCCAAATTCCCCCCTCCCCTCATCCACAGCCCTCCAGCTCCCCTCAAGCAGGCATCCTTCCCACCCCATACCTTAGGGCCCCTCAACACCAATCCCCCCCCAGCAGCCACCCTCTATCCAGCCTGCAGAAGAGAGAGCTTCTCCTGGGTTTACCTCCATGAACTCCCACTTCCTACACAGTGGTGGCCAGGGTGAAAATACTGCTGCCCAGCTGGTGGAGAGGAAGCAGATCTGCTGCTCTGCTACACCTGACTTGCTCCAGAACTCCACCTGGGTCAGAGCATCTACACTGCAGGCAACAGTTATTGCAGCCTGGCTGGAGCACAAGTGGCACAGAAGCCTCTAGCGGCCAAAGAAGCTACTGCAGGCAGTTTGGGTAAAATTCCTCTGAACCCTGTGAGTTTGCTTGCCAGAGATTCCCCCTCCCCCCGGTTGCTCTCCCCATCCTCTTCTGTGCCCCTCCCCAGCTGGCAATTCATACCTTTGGGGCTGGGGCCGGGGCCTGGGCCAGTGCTGCTGCTCCTCCCTCCTCTCGCACTCTCCACTCCAGCCCAGGCCAGCTCTCCCTTGCCATCACCAGCCCCCCTCTAAATATTATTGCCCTCCCCCCCCTGTTATAGACTATACTCAAGTTAGCTCTTAACCTTCTCTTTGTTAAAATAAATAGATTGAGCTCTTTGGTTCTGCCACTATAAGGCATGTTTTCTAATCCTTTAATCATTCTTGTGGCTCTTCCTGAACCCTCTTCAGTGCATGGATGTTGCTCCCCTTTCAGTCCATAATGATTTTAATGGGAGTTAGATTTCTAAACACCATTGAGGACCTCAGCCAAATGCTTATGCAAAGCTTTGCTTAGCCTCTTTAGAAACTATGCTGATATATAAGGATAACTAGACTTCCTAGTTTTAAATCAGGATGGAAATACAGTGTGAATAGGGGTATATTTTTTTCTACCACTGTAACAGGGAATTTTTTTCGGGACAGATTGGCTATATCAGGCAATTTACAACTCCTTAAGTTCTATAGTCCTTATGCCAATTTATTTTACTGAGTTTACAGTGGCTAGGAGAAGTCTACGCTTTTTATTCCTATTATAATTATTATTTTGTAACTTTTAGGGGATTTTAGAACCTTGGCTTATGTCACATTATGAACAATGAAATGGGAAGCTTCTATTTATCCTAAATACCCTCCTTGTATTCTGGACTTCCCCTCAGTGAGATGCTGCCAGAAGTGAGGGCTTCGTAAGCTGGAAATGGTAGTGTGAACTTAATTTCTGATCTTTAGAGAATTCTAGTTTAGTAAATGGGCAGTTCTTTTATTCCCAACATTGTGCTTTGTGATTCACTGGCTCAGTTAAGAATGTAATTTTATTACAGGTATATTTTTCATAGAATAGGAGTGAGTAGCAAATTCAACCTTGTGCTGACAGTTGGGATGGCAATATATATACACACCTTGCTTTCTAAGGGTCTATTGAAAGAGAAAGGAAGGGTCCTGGCCAACTCTTTCAGATAGGGTGAAACCTCATCAGCTGGCAGAAGAATTACCAGGAAACTCCATAAACTATACTATGTGGAGCTTTCACTTCCCTAAGTCAGAATAACCACTCATATCAGCAAATTCCAGAGGGCTAGCCATGTTAGCCTATTGCAGCAAAACAGAGTCCTGTGGCACTTTTAAAGACTAAAAGATTTATTTATCACATGAGTTTTTGTGGGAGAAAATCCCACTTTCTCAGATGCTTTGAAGATGGGAAATTTACAGAATGGGAGGAAATTAAATGCAGGGAAGTGTATGACATAGGATCAGGTCAGGCTGTAACAGCAAATCAAAACAGATGTTAGGATTCAGACACTGGGGAACAGCACATAGAGAAAGGTGAGGTCAAATCACCTGTTGTAATGAGAGAAAAATCCATAGTCCCTGTTTAACCCCAGGGCAACTGAGTCAAATCTGCATATAAATTTGAGTTCTGCAGTTTCTCTTTTAAGCTGTGATTTGTTATTCATCTGTTTCAGCACAGCTATTAACAAGTCGTCAATGGAATGAGCAGAGAGATTGAAGTGTTCCCCTATTGGTTTTTTAGTGTTACAATTTCTGATGTCAGATTTGGGTCCATTTATTCTTTTGCGCAGAGATTGTCCTCTTTGTCCAATATATAAGGCAGAGGGGCATTTCCGGCACATGATGGTATAAATCACATTGGTGGATGAGCAGGCGAATGAGCCCTGGATGGAGTCGGTAGCTTGATTTGGTCCTGTGATGGTGTCTTCAGTGCAGCGTTCCCTCTAAGCTGCGCAGGTGCGCGGCCGCGCAGCGGCCGTCGCAACCCCCACGCAGCACTGAGAGACCCCCGCACAGGCCCTCAGCCCCCACCACGCCCTCCAGACCCGTGGGGCTGTGGCTTTGCCGCGGCAGACCCAGCCTGAGCCCAGCCTCTGGGCGGCCCTCCCCGCCCCCAGGGCGGATCAGGCAGGCTCAGGGCCGGGGCATGTGCGCGCGCCTGCCTGCCTGCCCCATGTGGCCGAGGCAGGCTCCCGGGCTCCCACCCGCCTTGACTTCCCGGCCTGGGGCCGCGGTCGGCTCCGCTCCGTCGACAGCCTCAGCCTCAGCCTCCCGGCACGGGGCCAGGATCGGCCTCTGGTGCCTGGGTCCGCTCTGCCCTGCCGGCGGCCTCCCGGGACCACGTTCGGATCCTCGCCACCAGCGGCCTCGGCTTCTTTCTTTCTTTTTTTTTTTTTCTTCCTTCTCTTCTTTGCCTTCCTTTCTCTTTCCTCCTTTCTCTTCTTTGCCTTCCTTCTCTTCTTTGTCTTCCTTTTTCTTCTCTTCTTTGCCTTCCTTTTTCTTTCCTTCCTTCTCTTCCTTCTTTCCTTCTATCCGCCTTTATTTTCCTACCTTCTCTCTTTTCTTCCTTCTCTTCCCTTCTTTCTCTTGTTTGCCTTCCTTTTTCTTTCCTTCTTTCTCTTCCTCTTCCTTCCTTCTTTCCTTCTCGTCTTCCTCTTCCTTCTTTCCTTCTCATCTTCCTCTTCCTTCCTTTCTCTTTCTTTCTTTCTTTCTCTTTCCTTTTAAAAAGCTTTTTAAAAATTAATTGTAAATAAAAACCGTTCTAAAAATTAAATTTCCATTCAAAATTCATTCAAATTCAATTAATTAAACACAATTAATTAATTCTGTTTACAATCACTTTAACTTCAATTAATGCCTATAATTTCTGTCATGTGAGTTTGCACAAAAATTTGATTCAGAAAAAGTTTTGCGCAGGGCTTGAAAATTTTGCACACAAGCCGCCAAACCTTAGAGCGAACATTGCTTCAGTGTAGATATGAGGGCAAAGTTGGCAGCATGGTGGAGCACAGGGTTAAGGCATTGCTTTACTTACCTTTCACCCCTAGAAAATTCAATTTAATAATTTAACATTTAATAATGTCACATATAGTGTGACATTAACTAGAGAAATATAAACCCTCTGATACCTAATATTTTAACTCAGAAAGTCAATGTCATTGGCTTGCTAGTATCTGAAAATGAAAAAAAACAATAGCACGACATGGGCATGTTTTATGACCAAACAGAAATATTTCAAGTATACACTATACCCACTCCCTTAGGTATATTCTAATTATTTAATTACAAAGAGATTAATCTTGAGATTCAAAGAGTTACAGGACCAATAACAAACAACTGAGCAGTTCTGATCCATCCAATACACACACACACACACACACACACACACACACACACACACACACACACACACACACACGTCATTTCATTGCCATGTATTATGAAGTCAAGTAACACATACACAACTACACTAACCACACAGAACATTCCAGAGGGAGAAACACAACTGTTACCATAGCTGAAAACTAATACATTTAAATTAGGCAATGAACCCAAGCACACTTCAGTGCTTATCTAGTCTCCCACAACACTGTCTACAGTTGTTTTTTTAAGAATCTGCCAAGAAAAGGGCTTGTACAACCCTTCCAATACACACCTGCTATGTTGGTGCAATACTAAGCTGAACTTCACTAACAGATGTAAGATACAGTGGGCAAAATCACTTGTCTAAAACCTGGTACACATTAGTTCCTGCTGTATCAATAATCGCTCAAAGAAGCCCATGATCTGACAAAGATTAATTGATAACCTGAGTATTATTTAAAGAAAACCATGTCACTTCAGAGCCACATGTTGTTTATGAAGCTGAGCTAGCCGCCTCATCAGTAATGCATTTATCAGCTGATGGTCCATCTCTCCATCACATGCACATCATTATCTGTCATTGAAATAGATGATTAGCAGAGGTGAGTCTGATGAACTGCAGATAATCTGACTATGGAATGAAGAGCTAAAAAACCCATACCATGGTTTATTACTACAACATAGTCTGTATCAGTGTGAGGTTGTGATTCACCTGTATGCAAACACTGACTGCAATCACCTCTGAAGATAGAGCAATGGCAGGGATCTAAAAGGAGCAGGTGTGGAAATGACAAGGAATCAGTTGAAACAAAAAAAAAGATGTTAAGTAGTAGTATTTGCTTGTTCGTCTGTTCCAAATATCCCGTCACAGAATCTGACTGCAGGGAGCATGCAATCTGTAAACAGCCAGCATCCTACAAGCTCTTACTGGTGCCCATGGTCCATAAACACTACAAGCATCTATGCAATGACTAACTCCATGACCAGGCATGTTACACAGAGAGAGAATAAGAGATTATAGTTTCCCCATGTACCCTTGGAGGAAAACACCCTGGTATACAGGTGTGCTGGATATGCAAAGACACAATAAGTCTATTGAACATATTAAATGGCACTCAACCCCAATGCTAAGTCAAATGAGCAAACTTCCATTTGAAAGCAATAGATAGTATAATCTGATAAACAAATTGCGACCATATAACTAAAGATAAACAAAGAATCAGAATTAGGTGGGGCACTGAATCTTAACAGATCTTTTTTTGGCCTTACATTGCTCCATTTTACAATTTTAACATGGTATTACTATTTTAATTTCCTAAATTTGAGGGACCTTTCATTTGTTTGTTTTAGGAAGTAACAGTAGAAAGCAAAGGGCACTTCAGTATCCCATTTTCAAAGCACCTCAGACCTGAAAAAAAATTGCAAATCAAGGTTGTAATATATATTCTTTCTACACAAGTTTGAACTACTTGGCTTCAGTGCTATTTTCCCTTGATAAAGGCCATTAGAACCCTATTTTGGCAAGGTTGTGTATTATCTGAGAAAACTTACAACTTGGTTTTGTTTTGGTAACTTGAATATTCAGAACTAATAAAGTCATAGCCTCACTGTGTCTGTTAGCCCACCTGTAAAGTAGGGATTCATATTTTAATCATGTTTACTATGGTAGTGCCTAGATACCAACCAAGAATGGGGCCCTGTTGTGCAAGACACTGTACAGATACAAAGTAGTACTCAGTTTTAAACCCAAAGATCTTATCACAAAAGATGAGGTTTATTAATATCACAAATGTGGTGGGAGACCTGAGTAAATAATACTTGTGAAGTTTAAAACCATTATTAAGGTCACTGGATGGAAGAAGAGTAATTCTATTTGTAGATCCTGTATACCTTCATATACTACACTCATCACTGTATAATAAATATCTGAATACTTTCCAGCAGAGCATTAATGGTATGTCTAAACTAAAATCAGGACTATGATTACACCATATGTAGACATATAGAGCTATCTTTGGTTGTTTGCCAGGTTTGAAGAAGAATATAATATCCAGCATTCCACTATAGTGTTAAATCACTACATCTGCATATGCACTGCATCTAATATTAATACCAGACTTTTCACATTGCACACTCATCAGAATTCATTTTCAAATGTTCTTAATTGTTTTAATACATCAAATTTTTCTTAAACTGTAGAAAAGGTTCAGCCACTTTAAGTTTTTCTCTAAAAGTGAGAATATATTTTGTACCACAGAGGTTTTTATTCCCCATAACTCAAAAATGACTGAATACATTTTCCCCAAAACTTAACACACAAGTACCTTTGCACAGAAATCAATTCCAACCAACAAGTGAATGTTCTGGAAATCTGAGCATAAGGAAACTATTTATGTTTTATTGTGGAGGCGCAATGAGGTCTTGGTCCCTTACTAAAACCCTTAGTAGCTACCCTGCACAAATAATAAAACAATAGCATGCACAATCAAGCAAACACTATAATATCTTCAAGAACAAGTTGTTCAAACATTTACGTTGATATTTTGGTGCGTCTAAAGTTTGCCTCCCGTATAATCAGTACAAACAATGATCTAGTTTTCAAAAACATCCAAAAGGTTGACTCTCCACTGTTGGGAATTTTGTATATACAAAATTAGAAGTACAGACAGCAGAAAATTTTTGTGATGCTTGAAAAGAATATCAGGGTTATTTTACAACTAAACATCAATTATTAGTTGCTCACACAAGTTTTTGTTAATTCGTATAACTTTCACTTTATCTATTCAACCAAAACAAACCACCTGCTGGACAGAAATATTCATGCAAACATAAAATCCTCCTTGTATGTTACAGATTCAGAGCAAATGTTTCTGTAATAAATTTTAAATCTAAAATTTACAAAATTGAGAATTTTTCTATCTGAATTAGCAATTTAATTTAGCAGTTTAAGTTTTCAGCCATGTCACAAGAGTCTAGAAAAGGAGCTAGTTTATATTACTTTTGCAAAGATATAAAGATATTGTGTACTAACAGTGAGCAGGGGTAGGGGATGCCACTGGGGACATAGAGTTGGCAGTATATGGCCTCTCTTGGAATCTGTGCTGCAAGACTGCAGCTGGTTCCATCAGTGACAGAAGAGCAGTATCAAGCTATCTCCCACTGGAACAATTTTAAACTGAATGCAATCAGATACTCTCAAAACACACTTGAGTCAATATTGACACAAGATGGTAAGAATTGTAATGTCTTCTAAATAGACGTAATTCCATCATAATTACTTTTCTATACCTTTGGAGAGGTGACAAGCAGATGGTAGGAGGGCTGAATCACTATGTAGCTCTGAAGAAGTCTTATTTTATTTACTTTTGTTGCTATATATTTTTCATTGAAATGGGATGAGCTGTCCATTTTTAATATTATTGGTGAAATGAAATGATGTAAAGCTGCTTAGAAAATGAGGGTTCTTAATCTAAAATAAAGAGAAATATATAAAATAACAACACTACATAAATAATCATCAATATTTATTTGAAGACTGAAGAAGAAATAAAGTGCAACAGTTCCCCCTATTGGAGCCACAAAAAGCAGGTTACTAACAAATACTATCCATTCTCAAAGCTGCAGGCAATATTACTGGTGCATATCTAAGGAAGAAACTTAAGTACAAGTAAACCGGATTCATTTCAACTGCATAATTAAACATAGTTTTGTCAAATGTTAGAGGACAAAGTGTTATTTTCAAACTTTACAGGAAATACTACAGACAGTAAAAATAATATTGAATAAATCACTGAAAGTGTTCTTAAGGTTATTAAATAATGATGTTAATGGAAGGTAAAGAGTTCACATAGCCTTTCAATTTATTTAGGTTCTAAATTAGGACTGCTACTTCTGCCAGTCACCTATGACAATGTCTGGGAATGTTTTTTGGCATGAAGCAAATTTCCAGATGCTCCCAGCTGCTCTTGTAAACCTTGCTTCTGACCATTCCTAAGGTTCAGCAAGCAACCAACCAGCCTTTCCTTCTTATACAGGCTGAGTTGCAGCCAGATCTCTTCCATCAAGACCTTACTTCAATGAGCCACATTCTGGCAGTAAAGCTTTGAGAAGGTGAAGTTAATGAAAAAAAGACCTAAGTCTGAACATTAACCTGGGTGCAGAGACCTTCGTGGCCGCTGTGAGATGTCTTCAGTTGCAGTGCTGTTAAACGGAAAGGGTAAAGCCCACAGGTAGGAGGCCCCACAATAGAAAAGCAGTTGCACACTGGGAAGAAAGGGGTGAGCACTGACATGGAGGTTTCCATTGTCTATCATTATTTGCTTATTTGCAAATTCCTTATTTCCCAGATGCTCCCTGAAGCTAAATCTATTGTGTGGGAGGTGTGGGATGTTGTGGTCAGTGGGGACCATATAAAGAGAGCCATGAACTTTTTCAGGACTGCAAAATAAATTGAAAACCAAAGAATGGAGAAGCAGGGGAGGAAGAGCACTGCTCTGGTTTGGCCTGGCTTCTGCCCCATCAGGACAGGTGTCAGCCAGGTCAGGGCTGCAACCAGGGATGCTGTGACCACAGCTTCTGGAACATTTTGTACAGTGGGGGGATGCTGAGGGCCACTGAACCACACTGCAAACACTGTATATATGGAGCCAGGTGGCTTAGCAGCACCCCCAGTTGCAACCCTGTGCACCAGGTTTACACCACCCAGCAGGCGGAGCCAGGCCCAGCCCCCAATTGGGGGCAATGTTGGGTGGTTGTTCTCCAGCAATGTCCTTCCCAGTCACTCTTCCATTTTCCTCAGCAAGAATTTTGTTTTAATTCCCCGAGGGGCAGCGCTTAACCCCCGTGTGCCTCCTACCTCCGGGGCAGGATGGAACTGAGCAGGGCCAGATTAACGCAGGGGCTTTAGGGGCTGCAGCCCAGGCCCTGGCCTGAAGGGGGCCCCAGGCTACAGCCCCTAAAGATCCGACTCTGCGGGACTGGAGTGTTGGCACTGGGGCAGAGGGTGTAGCCTGGGGCCAGAGGTTGCAGCAGGCCACAGTGCTTTTGCCTTACCCCAGGGCTGGCTAGTCTGCTCCAGGGGGGTGGGGGTGGCCAGCATGCATCCGCTGTGCTCCGAGGTGGGGCTATCTGTCATGTGAGGTGGTCTCCAGGGCCTGCAGCACAGTTGGGCCACTGTGCTGGGTCCCTGGCAACTCATGATGGCATGGCTGGCCCCCTGGGACCACAGGCATAGTGTCCCAACAGCACTCTGGGCTCTAGAGGGCTATCGCCAGAGGCCACCCCACGTGCTGGCTGGCCCCGCCCCCTGAAGCAGACCAGCTGGCCTGGGGATAGGGCAGGAATGCCGCAGTGTGCCTCTGGCCCCAGGGCCCTGGCCTGCCCCACCCCCAGGCCACCATGGTGGGGGGGCCAGGCCAACAATGAGGGGCCCAACCCCAGGTGGGTGGGGAGGGACCCTTGGCAGGGTCCCAGATTGGTGGGGGCCACACAAAAGTGGGCAGTCCAGGGCTCTAAAGTCCCTTGATCCAGCCCTGGAACCGAGTCCAGCTGCTTCCAGGGGCCATTGACTCTTTAACCTAGCCCCACTCAATGGGACACAAAACAGATGTCTTCAGCAGCAGCTGTCAGCCCTGCAGGACCAAGGAGCGGCACATGCATGGCAGAGCCCTCCCGCACCCACGCTGCATGACCGCTGGTCCCTGCTCCTGACACACACAGGGGCACGTGTTAAGAAGCGTATCATGCTCGAGCAAGTGTGCCGTTTCCATGGGAACCAGCATCAACTACTGAGAATCCATTGCAGGGGGTGGCAGGGCTTCAGCTTCCCCCTCTGTCTGCTCCCAGCTGGGACCCTGCCATGTCCCGGCGGCACTATGCGAGCGCTGGGCTGAGCTGGCGTCAGGACCAAGCCCTGGGCAGCACCATGCACATTGTGCGGGAACTGGGCCCCACTGGCTTCATGCTGCAGGAGGAGGAGGGGCCTGTGCACCGGGTATGAAGAGGTGATGGGGGCAGGGGTGTGCCTACGGGATAGCACCAGCTCTGCCTGCCCCACGGGGAGAGCACCCAGCGAGCCTGGCTGGCTGGGTCTGCCAGAGAGCCAGCAAAGGGATCCATACGGTCCTTCCTGCATCTCCCAGCTATTACTGCCACTCACTGAGTTCTCCTGCTGTGCTGTGACCAAGGCCACTGTCTGTCTGTTTCCCAAGGTCTTCCTGGGGGACCCACACTCCTGCACCTGCTCCACATTCCTGAGGGAGAAGGACCTGTGCAGCCACATCTGTTGGTAAAGTCTTGTTTGTGGGGGCAGGTTGGGGAGCGTGCCCAGATACTTCATTGACCATCACTGCAGTAACCCCACACTGTACCTCCCACAGCAAGGACAACCTAGAACCACAGGGGAGCACTGACCTGGAGCAGGTCCCGGTTCTCCCTGCAGGCAGGCCTAGAGCCCAGTTTTGTGGCCAGTTCTCCCCTAAGGCCTGTCACTGTCAATGCCTGCAGGGAAGGAGAATAGAAACATTACAGGGAATCTAAATGAGTTTATGCAGGTTTTTTTCTCCACCAAGGATACCGGCCGGGGCGACGCCAGTCCTTACTCATTCCTTTCCCCTCATAAATCTGAAGCACCAGCCTAGATGATGTGTCAAAGCAGGATTTGCTGAAACAAATCATATGTAGCTTAGAAATGTAAACTTCCATTCTTACAGTTTTAGTCCTAATATTTTCTCTTTGCAATATAAATCTGTGATTGTTGGCCTTGAAATGTAAAGTTGAAAGTAATAAGCAGTTAACTTTAGTTGACATCCACAAACACCAGATGATCATCATCTTATCGTTCATTGTTAGGATATTACTGAAAAAATTCAAAATTCCAAGAAACCATGAATGTAAGTATAATGCTTCTTTTTTGCTTGCTTGTTTTATCTCACATCTAGAGTTCAAATGCAACAAAGCCAAAGACCTCTGGAAGTTGGATAAGATCAGCTTTTAGAACAGTTACTTCCCCCACAAACATATCACCATTTTGATGCAGTAGGTGTTGTAGGGCATCATCAGGATTTTGAAACATGACACTTTTTGTCATATCTGTAACACTGCTGTTGAAAGTACAATTGTGAACCACTTAAAGCAAAGTTTAGTCAGCTGCAATGCTTTCAGGGTCTTAGAGTAGAGGAACATACCATTTAATAAAGTACTTATACCACTCAGGGTATCCTAAAAGATTTTTCAGATCCATGTATTTCACTGATTTGGCAAACATGAAATGCATTTTCACTTGAACAGATTCTGTGTGGCACCTCATATTAGACCCATTTCAGAAAGTGCAGCTCCCCTCCTAACTATGTTTGTTCCATACAGAGTCTGAGGGTCATGGGTCTTCTGGCATAAATTAATAGCTGTTGTGTTGACTCGTTTCAGATCATAGCTAATATAGACACCACCATACTTTGGTGATTTTTCAGAAAATCTGACTTGAGTGCTATAAAAACCCTTTGAACCATATTTCCATAAAGATCAGTTTTAATTGAAAAGTTGTACAAACTATCATTGCAAATGAGAAATGAAGATTTACGACATTTCTGGTATTAGAAGCCTCACTGACATACTTGGTTCACTGCAGATGGCAGTGGTCTGCAACTTGTGGCTCTGGAGCCGCATGTGGCTCTTGGGTTGCTCCCTTGCAGCTCCGGGCTCCGCCTCTCCACCCCACCACTAGGGGACACTGTGGGTGGCCTGCTCCTGGTTGGCTTCCCCACCCACCCCACTGCACTCCCACTGCCAACAGGCGCTCTGGCCCAGCTCCCTCAACCCCCCCCCCCCCCCCAGGAGGCTACACCTGCTGTGGATCCCAAAACACTTGGTTATTGAAGGAATTTTTTTAAATGGCTCTTCTTATCTTTTGGGTTGCCGACCCTTGGTTTAGCCTGACAGTTATGATAGCTGACTATTACTAAATGTTACAGTTTTGGCATAGAGCTTTAATTTAAGTTTTTCTAAAGATGCTTTTCAGCTGGGTCTTCTGGAAAGAGAAATCAATGATATGCTTCAGCGATTACATCAAGAACAGACACCCCCAGCTAGAGCAAACACTTTCCATAACATTTTGGTGAAGAGAGAGGAGGATGGATATGTTAATCAGAAAGAAATTGATGCAGAGGATGTCTGTCCTATTTGCCAGGAACAGCTACTGAAGAAAATGTGTCCCATAACTTATTGCAGGTTAAATATATAGTTTTTCTAGTTTGTTTTCATGGTGGAAACTCAGCAAGAATTTGTTTTGTTAGCTAATGATAGCCTCTATGCAGACAAGGTTGCAGGGATCCCATTGGAGGGCTGATTTTGACACATGTAAAAATAATAATTTTATAATTTGTACTGATTTTTTAAATAAATGCTCTTTGAAATAAAGCAGAGTAGTGAAGGACTATTGTGTTGTAGCTGAAAAACTACTATACTTAATAATAATGGATTTTCTAAATGTTCATGGATAGGTTACAGTAATTGGTGACTGTTTTACTTTCTCTAGGTACAGCTGTGGAAACAACGTTCACATCGCCTGTATGAAGATTTGGGCTGATCACCAGGGTGAATTAAAGAATGACTCTGTGGTGAAGTGTCCCCTTTGTAGAGAAGAATTTGCACCATTAAAGCTCATTTTAGAAGAATTCAGGAACTCCACTCAGCTTGTGACTGCAGCAGAGAAAGTAAGACTTGACAGACACCTTGGACTCCCTTGTAATAACTGCAGAGCATTTCCAATTGAGGGAAGATGCTACAAGTAAGTACTTCTAAAACAAAATAGGTACACTTTGTTAATTTAACTGTACAATTCTGTGTAACAACCTGTAACTTACTATTTATTCACATTTGTTTTTATTGTAACTAACAAAACAATGTTGCTTTGTGGGAGGGACTAGATTGGTTCTTGCTCAAGGCTGATGATATGCTCAGCCACTTGGAGCTGATTTCTGGTCAATTTACATTACAATGATCTGTGTAACAGACTCCTAATGGGATCTTTAGCTCAATGATGTATGAGATTGAGTCAGCTCCTCTGAATTCCCCAGTATAATGCATTTGGCTGAAGACTTATGGCTATAATCACCAAAAAGCACAAAAATAATATTACCATTATCATTGTCAGTGGGGCTACTGATTTGAGTAAAATTATTCATGTTTGTAGTGGTGTTGTAGCCCTGTGGGTTCCAGAATGTTAGAGACAAGGTGAGTGATGTCACATGGGGCCAAGGGGGCTGCAGTCCAGAGCAGGAAAAGATTATGGTATCATACCTTTAACCCAGTGTGCCTCACAATGCTCTTCCATTGTATGTTCCCATGTGGGACACTCACAGGTAGCAACAAGAATGCAGATTAAGTATCTATGTATTATGCAGTTCCAAAGGGGTAGCTGTGTTAGCTAAACAAACAAGGAGTCCTGTGGCACTTTTAAAGACTAACAAATTTATTTATCGCATGAGCTTTCGTGGGATGAAGTATTTTCTCCCACGACACAACAGCTCATGCAATAAATAAATTTGTTAGTCTTTAAAAGTGCCACAGTAGTCCTAGTTTATGTATTATGCAGCAAGCTCCAATTTAGCAACTCTGATCCCAGCAGCCAGCCCCACTTTAGCTTCCACCAGCCTTGGTTTCAACCAAGGTGAGCCCAACACGCTCGGTTCCAGCTGCTAGTGCCCCACCTTGCCCCACTTAAGTGAGTGCAAGAGCTCCTGGTAAAGAGAGGCACCGCTGATAGAAGGAGCATAGGATGGATATGAAGGGTCAGTTTAATTACTGTGGTGGAGGTAGGTTGACCTAACTTAAGTCAACTTCATTTTGTAGTGTAGATATGCCCTTACAAACAAGTAAAATTGAAATTCATCTAAAACTTAATCCAGCTATATATAGCTTGTCTCTCACCAGTGTTCTTCCCAGCTATGCCTGATTTTCCCTCAGTCGGGACCTTCTACAGAAGAACAAGATGTTGGCTACCCTTGTCTTCTTAGGTGAAAGATCTTTGCCTAAGCACAATTCTCACCTATATTCAGTTTCCAGAGACTTCAACCCCTCCTTGGTTGAAGGACTTATCTTTCTCAGCTTCACTCTTGTGTCTCTCTAGTGATGGATGCTCTATTTAGCTTGAAAGCTTGTCTAAGTCACCAACAGAAATTGGTCATGCAACATGTCTCTCTCAAGTAATTCTTGTAATTGTTTGCAAAATCAGGGTCATTGTGCTGACTAGTTGCTTTTTCCTTCAGATCAGTTGTGCTGGGACTTGAATCAAGGTCAAATGTACCAATGCTATGTTGAGCATCCTCCAAGATTCTTTCTTGTTGAATTACTTCTTGAAGCGTGTGCATGAGCTCACCTTGTCATGAGTTTTAAAGAAAAATACAGAAATGTTGCTTTTTAGCAAGGTGAAGGAATAAGTTTGAATTTTCTCCCTCAAGTATAGCATACACCAGTAGTTTTCAACCTTTTTTCATTTGAAGACCTCTAAAATGTTTTGAACGGAAGTGTGGACCCCTGTGGAAATCTTAGACATAGTCCATGGACCACAGGTTGAAAACCACTGTTTTATGGTATGTAGGCGTCCCCCTTTTCGGGTGGGCGCAGAGGGCGCCCCCTTCTGGTGCCTCTGAGGAATTAGCAGCGGTGGGGCGCCCCGTTTGACACACATTCCGTCGGCCCCGGCCCTCCGGCAGGGCGGGGCAAGCAAAAGATAAAGTCAGTTGCCCCTGGCCCTCAGGCAGGGCAGGGCAGGCACAAAGTACAGTCTCTAGCCCAGGGAAGGGCAAGTCTCTATAAACAAGCCTGGCCGGGCCCAAGGCAGGGCGGGGCAGGCACAACACACAAACCTCTGTCTTGGCTTCCTAGGGGTTTGTATGCTACGGGTGGTTAGGGTAAAAGGAGTGTGGGAGGGGGACGCAGGCCCACCCACTCCACTGCGTCCCAGCCCAGGGCCCTATTCAGTGGCAGAGGTGTCTGCCACTGTGGTCAGCGGGGCTCCTGCCGAAACACGCTGACCCTCGGCAGCCCTGCCACGCACTATACGGTAGCCAACCGCCCTGGGCTGCTTCCTCCCAAACTGGGGTTTGGGGTACCTGGATCTCCACTCCTAGTAGACGCCGGGGTATTCCGCCATGGGGAAGTTCCCAAAGCCATCCAGCTCGTTGGGGGGTGGCAAGGCTGGCAGAGTCTCATCCAGCTCCTCAGGGAAGGGCAGCTCCTCTAGGTCACAGGGACCGTCGGGGGGGTCTGGTCCGTAGGGCTCCAGGGCAGCAGGTGGTTCCCGGGGGTCCTCAGCCAAGGGCAGCTCCTCCAGGTCACAGGAATGGTCCCAGGGGTCCTCAGCCAAAGGCAGCTCCTCCAGGTCACAGGAATGGTCCCATCTCTCCAGACTCCCGGGTTCAGGGCTAGCAGCTTGTGGGTTTGGGACCTCCGGAGACAAGGGGTTGCTCTGGTCCCAGGAGGCAGGCGCCCCCTCAGTCCACCTGGGTCCATGCCACAGGGGGCGGTCCTCAGGGCCCCAGGCAGTGGGAAGCTGAGGCCAAGCCTTCTCCGGCCTTGGGTCTGGGGCCTGGTCCCTGAGCAGTGAAGCACAGTGCTTCCCTGCTCGTGTCTGGGCCCTGACTGAGGGAGAGGGCTGCCTTCTTATACTGCTAGGCCGGGTCCTGCCCCCTGGCTTCCTGTCAGCCCGGATTGGTGGACCCGGCCCATCCCCTTTGACGGGGGTTGGCTCGGGGCTCCTGCCTGTCTCCCTGGGCGGCCATGTTCCCTGGCCCTTGCTCTGTCCCTTACATGGTAATAACAACCTTTTGTGGACCCCTTAGCCCTAGTCTGTATACCCTACCACTGGCATTTACTATTTGCTTCTGTATAAAATTCAGCCAGAAACAAAGCAAAGGTTTTTTTAATTTTCTAAGAACTTTCACTTGAGCATTAGGATTGAGTTAGGATACATTTATACTGTAATATGAGTCTTATGGATACTAAATAGTAGGCTTTTCTATATTAATGAGTTCTCCTAAACTGTTAATATTCCACGCTATCTTAAATTTTTGTTTTTTAGGTGCACTGAGTGTAGTGAATATCATCTATGCCACGAATGCTTCACCAGCCTTTGCCATCCTCCACATGTTTTTACCTTTCGACAGGTACAGAGCCACGTGTTAATGTATCATAGACAAAGCTATCTAATGATCAGACCTAGAAAACATTTTACATAGAAATGCAAACTGATCTTGTTTTTTAAAAATAAAAATACTTTTACACTGAAAAGATTTAAGTTTGGTTAAATATAAAGCACTCTAAAAATAATTTAATAGCTAGGAAGGAGTAGCACCATAAACTAAATTGGTACTTCAAAAGGCTCGATTGTGGAGGTAAGGAGGGAGACACATGACAGGAATGTCAGCTGCCTCTGTGCTACTAGTCTCCTGTCTTGCTCTAGACCTTTCAAATGATTCTCTGCAGGACCAGGGAACAGAAGATACGTCAGTTGTGGGAGGGGAATGGGCAAGCATGGGTTTACCACCGTGCCCTACCACAGGATCTAAAAGGCGAAGGGCCTGACCTATCCTATTATCAATTTGTGCATTTCCATAGAAGACTTATTTTTATATAATTAATTCACTGTGTAGAGACAAGGCACATAAAGTGAATTAGGATTGTCATACCTTTCCATAGGTTCAATGGCAGTTTCAAGCACATACATTTGATTTTTCTGCAGCTTTGCCTCTAAAGACTCAGAAATATTAACTCTTCAAGTTTACCACCCCTAAGGATAAGTTGGTTTGGGGTTTTTGTTCTAACCTAGACATAAGGATCAAGATTATTCTTTATTGTTGTGAGACTTCAAAGCTCTTGCGCAACCTCATACAACAAGAAAACCTCTTAAAATATAGAGACTTAATTCAGAATTATGTTTAATCTGTGTTCGTTGCTACAGAAAGTTCTAGAAAACAAATTTATAAAGTTGTTCATAGTTTCTCTTTTCATGACTTACAAAATACCATTATGACTATGGAGAATCAGAGGCTTTTCCTCTGTTATTTCTCGCACCATATTCTGCAGTCTTTCTTTATTTCTTTTTGTATGTAACAGAAGAGAAATCAGAGGTGGAGATCACTTGACCAAATTTCAAAATTGGCAACTGCTGGAGGAAATTTAAAAAATATGAATCCAGGCAATAATTCTAAAGAAGAGATGTTACATCTTCAAGAGAAGTAAGATTTTTTTTTCATACTATTCAATGTAATCAGATTCAACATTCTTTAAAACAAATATTTTTTTTTCAATTCATTAACATTATTTCTATGTATAGAAATGATCCAGTGAAGGGTAACAGGAAATACTTTAAAGAAATGAGATAACTTTTGTATCTTCTTAATCTAGTTAAAACAAAATTTTAAATGCACTTAAAAAAATTTAATGTGTTTGTAGAATTTGTTGTGAATAGGAAGTACCAGCAAAATCACAAGAAAACTGAATGAAAATAGGATTACCACCCAAATTTGTAGATGAAAAAGTTATGGACAAGCAAGAATCGATGTGCTTATTGAAATCAAATTCTTTGTATAAGAGCTAGAATTGTAGCACTTAGTTCTAGAACAGAATGATTTAGAGCAGTCTACTTCTGCAAGAGGATTCACATCTGCAGATAGTCAATCTGTACACATCCCACAGGAAGTTTTAGTGAGGAAAGATATCCTTGTGGTTAGGACACTAACCCTTATGTCCTGAGGCCCAGGCTAATTAATTCCTTACCTTAGCTCAAGCTCCCTGCATGATGTTGACTAACTGGCTTACCCGCTTTGTTCCTTGATTCTCTCAGAAATAAGAGGGAAATTGTATCCTTTTAATCAGAAGTTATGGGTTTGATGCAGAAATTACCTGGGTAAAATTCTCTGTCCTGCATAACAGTTTCCCAACCAGTCTGCCACAGCACTCGGGTGTATCCGTAGGCCTGAGCAGGTGTGCCATGGAAGTTTTTAAAAAACTACTCAGAGTTTTGGATTGGCTCATGAATATTCATGAGTTCATTTGGAAACATGGTGTGCCTCAAAATAATTAAAGGTATCAAGGTGTGCCATGGCAGGGACGAGACTGGGAACCACTGCTGTATAATACAGAAGTCAGACTAGATTATCATCATAGATCTTTCTTCTGGGGTGGGAATAAGAGTCTAGATAATAGTTTTGTAGCAAGAGCAGGGCCTCAGCAATAGTGGCCAAACATATCAATCTGCTGAATCATCAGCCTGTTGAAGCCATAGTCCTATCACCAAAACTAGCCTGCCATATTGAAGGTTTCAGTTTCTATTGCCATTTCCTACCATACACTGAAAAGCACGTTTTATGTTTTCTATTGTTTAGGTCCAGTTGCATCCCGAAGCTCATTGTAAAATCTTTACCTATGATGTTGATTAGAAAAGGTAGCAACTTTCTTGCTCCAGGTCTGCAATGTAGGCTCTGTTTGAAGATGTTTTGCCTTGGTCAGTATGCAAGACTCTTACCATGTAATCACAAGGTAAAGAAAACTAACAGCTCTAAATGTAATTGAACCCAAACCCCGACTTCATGCCAAAATCCCATTCTTAGCTGGTGTGTACATGATTGTGGTTCAGTTCTTTAACATACTCTAGAGACCTTGTAATTCTCTTCCACAGCTGATGAACTTAAGCACTGGAGGGAATATGTGAAGTATGCTGTACGCAATGTTATTGGTCCCAGGATATTAGAGCAACAAGGTGGATAAGTTAGAATCTTTTATTGGACCAACTTCTGTTGGTGAGAGAGATGAGCGTTCATGCTTACACAGAGCTCTTTTTCAGGTCTGGAAAACGTACTCAGGCTATGTCTACATTACAGCTTATGCTGGTATAATTCATCTCACTCAGGACTGGTCTACGCTGACAGTGAAATTTAACATAATGCTGCTTACCTCAACCTTCTGCAACCTGTGTCTCCACTGTCAGAGTTGTACATTCAAAGAAAATGGAACTGTAATTTAACTTGCTAACACCACCCCTGCAAGTGGCATAGCACTGAAGTAAAAATCTACAATTTGAGTTTAGGGCCGTGTAGCCAGGGAGCAGTTTTTCTGGTTTTTTCCTGTCTACTATACCACAGCAACAGAACTCCGCCCCTACCTGCAGCCCTGGAAAGTTTTCAATTAACTCTTCTCTCTGCATGCAGTATTGTGCCTGTCCGTTGTGCGCCCGGTGGTAGAGAAATAGCAAGAAAAACTTTTCCTGCTTTTTTTTTTCCTTTAGAGGAGAGAAGAAGTGAGCAGAGGATGACTGCCTCCCCACAAGCCTCTGCCCCTATTCCCCACATAGCAATGCATTTCAGGAAGTAATGTGAGCAGTGGAGATGTGAGACCCCGAGCAAACAATTTTCTGTGATCACTTGCCTTCACCTTCTGTAATTCAACAGCCTAAAATCAAATTACAATCCTACCCCTAGTGTAGACAAGCCCTTAGGGCTGTGAATAAACTACCCTCTGAGCAATGTGAGTTACACCAACATAATAACCACTGCAGACAGTGCTATGTTGGTGGAAGAGCTTCTCTTTCCAATACAGCTATTGTTACTAGTGAGGGTGAACTAACTATGCTGATGGTAGAACTTGCTTCTGTCAACTAGAGAGTGTCGGCATTAGCAGCAAAAAGTGTTCACCCACAGGTGACGTGGTAGTTTTCTCTAACATTTTCATTCATGAACATACTGCAAGTTCATTCAAGAGCATAGTGAGTGTCTGGTTTCACCCACACAGTTGCTATAGAGACATTTAATGTGCTGGATGAGATACATCACCTGTTATGATAGACACGTGTAGGATCCATAGATCTTGAAAAGGGTGTGTGTGGGCGGCGGGGGGGTGGGGCGGTGTTGATCACTGTAGCAGAGTTTATGTGTCTGCGGGTTTTGTATCTGTTATTCTGGAAGGCTCTGGTGCTGCTCTCAGTTGGTGTATCTGTGGGAAGCTTGTTTCTGATGATGAGCTTGGAAAAGATTATTTGAAGGGCAGAGAGGGGATTTGGGAAAGATTTCTCTCAGGATGTGGTCCCCATCAAGTATAGGTTGTAATTGTTTAGTGATACCTCATATGGATTCCAATGTGGGAAGACAGCTCACAAGATTGTACTTCTATATTGAATCAGGTTCTCTTGGTGTATTTGGGTGGCCCGTTCTATGATGAGATCTATTTTCCTGGTGGATTGTGCTTGTTTGGGGAAAGTGGTTTTGTGTGTGTTAAGGTATATATCCCAAACTTTCTCCTCAGAGCATATTCTATGGTATGCGTGCTTGACTCTAGATAACAAATGGCTTGGTTTGCTGTATCTATGAATGTAGGTGAAGTGAGCAGTGGGTGTCTTATATATAGTTGTCTGTAGATTGCCATTGTTGAAGCTGATTATGGTGTCCAGGAAGTTGATTCTGGTGGGGGTGTTCCCGAAGGAGTTAAATGGACAGTTGGAGGTTGTTGAAGTTGTGGTTAAAATCCAAGAGGTAGTTTGTCATCTGTCTAGAAGATAAAAATATCATTGATGTATCTCAGATACATCATGGCTTTTGTGGTGCATTTGTCCAGAAGTTATTCTTCGAAGTTACCTATGAGGTTGGTATATTGGGAAGCCATCCTCATCCACACAGTTGTTCCCATGGTTTGGACAAAGTGGTTGTTTTTCAATGTAAAATTGTTATGGGTGAGCCTGAAATGGATATTTGGGGAGAGTATCTGAAGGTCGCCCATTGTCTTATAAATATTTGAGGATGCTGTTCTGAGGTTAGGTTGTTAATATTGTGGAGTTAGCAGAGGAAATCTTGTGTCCTTGAGAAAGCTGCCCCCACCACACACCTTTCAAGACCCATGAGTCCTTCACCTGCCTATCACAACATGTGGTGTATCACAACCAGTGCATTAACTACCCTATAGTAACTATGTGTATGAAATCAGACAATTACTACACTCCAAAATGAATGTGAACAGGAAAATAAGAGAAAGCCACCACATTACCCATGAGTAAACACTTCTCACAAAGTAATTGCTCTAAATCTGACCCCTAAGTCTGCATCCTCAAAGGAAACCTGCACAATACTTGCAAAAGATGAGCCTGGGAACTTAAATTCATAAAACTTTGCCAAACACCAAAAAATCCTGGACTGAAGAAAGACACTGGATTTATGGTTTATTACAATAATCTTTAACCCACCGCCAACTTACCCTCCCCTCGGCTGATCCTTCTCTTCCTTTCCAAGCTGTGACTGGAGGGATGTTAATGGCCCACTTCAACTTGAATGGTCCTTTGAAATACATGTTAACTACTTATGTTAAACAATCTGTTGAATCTTCTGTTTAACTATGATGCTAAGGCTGGGTCTATACAGTTACTGTGGTACAACTAAGACATTCAAGGGTGTGCAAAATCTATATCCCTGAGTGACAGAGTTATACTGACATTAACCCCTGTGTAGACAGCGTTATCTTGGTGGGAGCGCTTCTCTAGCCAACATAGCTACCTCCTCTCCCAGAGGTGGAGTTATTAACCTGCTCTCCCATTGGTTTAAAGTGTCTTCACCAGAATGCTACAGTGGTCCAGATGCACCAATGCAAATTTGTTGTATCAGACCTGCCCAGAATAATTCTCCCACACCTAAAGAAGAGTTCTGTGTAAGCTCAAAAGCTTCTCTTTCATCAACAGAAGCTGATCCAATAAAAGATATTACCTCACCCACCTGGTCTCTCTAATATTTTGGGACTGACATGGATACAACACTGCAACCCAAGTTAAGAGCACAATTGTCATATCTCTACAACTATTTTAACCCTGGTTAGCTCTCCTGAGTTAGGAATTTTTTTTTTTTCCTTTTACCTCTAACAAATCAGCAAACTCCTTTTCTCTTTTGGAGAGAGGCACATTTTTGACTTGTGCTCTGAGTGGTTTCCTGAAACGGAGACTAGTTTTTTCCTAACTGTGGATAGTTTAATAAAGTAACTTTAGAGTTCTCTCAAAATACATTTGTAGAAAGGAGTTTCATTATCTGAAACTTGGATGTCTTACAACAAATTGGCAAAAAAAATTGTAAATGCCATGGTGTGGGAGTATCTATCTGGTTAGACCACTCTAGGGGTACGTCCACACTGGAGCCTTAGATCCACTTAAGGATGGTTAAGTCGACCTACAGACCACTGCGTCCACACTGGGCGGTTATTAAGTCGACTTAAGCACTTCCTTAAGTCGACTTAATAACACCACCCCGAAGGCTTAAGTCAACCTTATTAAGTCGATTTAAGCCAGTGTAGATGGGGAATAGCTCTTAAGTTGACCTAATTGGCCTCCAGGCCCCCTTGCAGAGTTCCTGGCCACTCCTCCGTCAACCTAGTACCTGCCAGTGTGGATGTAGGGCTAGGGAGTCTCTAACTCGACTTAACAATGTCAACTTTAAGTCAACTTAAAATCGACCTTAGTTAAGTCGACTTAACAGAGCCTCCAATGTAGACATACGCTAGTACTCTACCATGTGCATTAAAGGCAGGCTGCAGAAGAAATCTCTTCTCCAGCACATCTTAGGAAATCCACAAACATCCTTTTTCAGATGTGTACTGGAGATCTTCAACTTGACAAACAGTATTTTCATAGTTAAACATGAACTGTTTTTATAGTAATGCCCACCGTCCTGTAAAAAGAGAACCAGTGTTGACCGAAACTACACAAACAAACATTAATTCAACATCTATAGTTAGTATGTTTTATAGATTTCTAGAAAGTGTGATAAGTCAAGTGCCAGGAGAATTAGGTTGAAAAAATACTGGAGTCAGCATTAAGTCTGTATATCAAATGAGCATAGGTGCAACTATTCTCTTCATGTGAGGTGGTTACAAAAATTTTCTGAAGAACATCAACAAATATGCTTCAAATGTATCAATTTACAGTTGTCATTATAATGTGAAGTAGGGCATTTTCCATAGTAAATTAGAGCGGGGCCTGATACTCCTTTCATATATGCCAGTTTTACACTAATATAGCTCAACTGAGACCAGTGAAGAGATTCCTGGTTTATATGATGACAGATAGGAGTTGAGTTCCTTTAAATGTTGTTTTTATATGCAAGGTTAAGTACTTCTATAGTGTTCTTCCAAGTTGGTTTAAATACTGCTATATTATTGATAATTATCAGGATACGGCTCCATATACCTTAACTGACTCTCCTTTTTAAGTTCCACAGAGAATGTATTGACAATTGGTTATTGCACCAAAGAAATGCATGTCCTATTGATGGATATATTGTGTATAACCCATTAACCTGGAAGGATATACCAGCTAATTGTGATGTCAATCAGTCAGGATCTCAAACAAATACTACCAAATTTCCAAAGCAGATGGAACCAGACCTTTTCATATCTGGAATTGGATTGTTCTTCAAGCAAACACTATTAGGCTATACACTTGAAAAATCACAGAATACCCTCCAAAGACATCCTAACAATAAAAATCCTGTTGAGAATGTGGTGGGCTTAACTTCAAATGGTTTAAGATACCTTCGTTTAGAAGATTCTGATTTTGGTCAGCACAGCAGTGATAGAAATTTAAGTTTACAATTTTCCAGGCACGGTAAGGATTTAGCACATGGACCTTTCCAGAAAATACTCTCTCAAAAATCCAGTTCCATTACATCTAAAAACAATGCAATTTCTAATGGTATGAGAAGCTTAAATGGAGTTTGTATTAATAAACAGAAAGAAGCTAAAATGCGCCACACTGACCAAGGTAACCTGAACAAAGTATTTGCTTTTGAAGACAGGAATGACCATGAAAGTTCAGCATGTGTAAGATTTCCGGGCAATTTGAACTTTGAGAATATTTTGGAGGGTACAACTGACTATACATTCCCAAAAAGGGACAGTAAGTGTGTGGGAAAAGCCAGACAGCAAACAAGACTTTTAACAAAACTACATAAGCATAAGCCTCTGAGTAGTAAAACAACAAAAATAGCTTTATTAATGGAAGGAATTCCACTGAATAATAGATCATAATATTATAAAGCATGTATTGCATGAAATATTTAGAAAACAGCTGTAAATCTACAGTTTAAACTTTTGCTCTTTTTTGTGTCTGAGATTATACTTTTCCATTACTGTATTCCCTAGATGCTGTTTACATCAAGTTTACAACTCTTTTTTACATCACTGGAATGACTTAGTGCAATCAGAAAAACAGATCCAATAATTAACCTGCGCTAAATAAAGTGAAGCTGAAGGCTGAGCTACAGTGGGGACTCGTTAGCATGCGGCCGGTTAACACGCGGTTTCGGTTAACATGCGGTAGGATCACGTCCCCCAAACCTAAAAAATTAACATGCGGTTTCAGTTAGCACGCGGTGTATAAAATTAAACTGAGTATATTTTTGGAAAATATTCGCTTTTCACAGAGACAGATGAGCCTAAAATAGTTAGAGGGACTTGTCAAGTGTGATATCGGCTGTTCAGTTCTGATTTGGAAGATTTTTTTTAACAATTTCATTGTCCATTTATACAGTTGAGACTCGTTAACGTGCGGTCCGCTTAACACGCGGTTATAATTGTATGGCTCCCGATGACCGCGTGCTAACGGGTCCCGACTGTATTTATTGCACTAATAGTATATTTTAAAACCTACAGGTCCTTTTCGCTGGGTAGCCAAGGATATAATAGAACTTCTGAGAGAATAGGAAACGATATTAAAATAAAATATTCACATTTTAACAGAAAGACACTACAAAAATATGCTTCAGGGTGCTTTCAAATAAGTAGGTTTGACTTACACATCTCACAAATAAACGTAGATACCCACAATGCTATTTTTAGTTGCTTTTCAAAGTAGAATCACACCATTTAGGAACAACCAAAGTTTGATGCACAATTTCTTAACCTCCAATTAACTACAGCCAAAATAGAGAGGAACTGAGTCTGGATGAGCGGTTGCAGGGGTTCTGAGATTAGTGTCTTTGTTTTAAATTAATTGGAGAAGGCATTTTATCCAGTTATAACAAGTTATGTTTGACCAACAATTACATATTGCTGAAATACTAATACTGAACCTGCCATTTCAATAAACTATGATTTAACACAACCTACCTGGTTATAATATTGACTTTTATTATAGCCATTATTTCCTCTGCTGACATACTTACTTTTTCCCTATACTTTTGCATTGACCTAAAAGCAATATATAAGATATATTATGGTTAAATGGCTGCTTGTGATCTAAGGGTTGGTGGACAGGAATCAGACATCAGATAAGGAACTCTTAAGTTAACTAAAAAGACAATTACATTCAGAGTACAGGCCAGAGGAAAACAGTCTATCATCTGAGAAGTAAATTTTTAATGCAAAGCCTAGGAATTTAGCCAAACAACTCCCATTAACCTTAAAATATATCTGCATATCTGTGTATTATACCAATAAATCAATCAACTACTAGCAAACCATAATTTCTTTTAAAGATTTGGTTCTGATAAAATGAGAAGTGGGAGGTGATCTTCTATATTTCTTATTCAAATAAGTTGACACCTGTCTTTTCCCAGCTTTCCTTCATTGCTTTGGTCTTTACATCACAAAATGCTGTAGATTTTGGTAGTGCTCTCAAACTGTTGCAATAAAAATATTGCAACTATTTTGCCTCCCATTGCTTCAAATTATATTCGATGAGACCATTACGTGTGCTATGATTTAGTGTAGTTGTTATAATATTCTTTGTCATAATATTTTAAAACAAATATCTACCACCAGACCTCAATACAGCCTTTATTTTGCAAATATTTATTTGCAGATATAAATCAGCTGGGGACCCATCGGAGGTAACTTTGAGAAAATGTGCCCTATTTACTCATAGAAGAGGAAACAATCTACAGTCTGTTGTTTCCTGTAAAGAGAAAAGTAATTGTTCTAATTTATGGTAGCATATATCTAATGGGATTGTACGGACAAAAGAATGCATTTTGTTCAATTATTGAAAACATACTAGGTATGAAACAATCAGACAGATGAGCTGCAGATAAAGCCATTATGTGCAACCAAGGAACTTCTCAATGTTTAATAGTTCAGAATTTAATTCTTATGTAACTAATAGGTGAACTCTATTCAATTCACTAACAGTCTGAAGTCCTGGGTTAGAGGGAGCTTTCTTGAATTCATACAGATTTCCTCTCTTAATAAGAGAACCTGAGAAAAACGGACACCAGTGAAGGGAAGAAGCAACTAAACTTGCTGAATACAGCTGAAGATTTGAATGATTCCTGAGTAACAATGCAAGATGCTTTTTATAAGTGTATTGATTACAAGGATTTTTTTTTTTTTAATTTCCCCCTTAAAATAAGAGAACAGAAAAAACCAAAAAGGGAAAGATATGAAGTGAGGGAAAAGAAAGGAATAGGGGTTAGGGGGGAAAAGGAGACTGACATCTGTTCCAACTGCTTTTTAAAAAAAAAAACCCATACAAAATAGACTCTCTTTTCACATTTGTCTAAGGTGTCTCTTCTCTGAAACATTACCTGCTCAGCTGCAGCTTATGCATCTCTAAAAAGAACATATTTGAGAGCACCAGAGATTTCAATATTGTTGATGTGGAGAGAACGCCAGAGATTCACTTGACCAGCTTAACCTGTTAAACATTTCCTGGGAGAAAGTTTGAAAGATGTATGTCCAATGCTGGGTACCAGTTGGGTACCCGAAACAAGATGATGCTGTTACATAACAATGTCTTGATGGAGTTACCTGTGAATAGCTTTGTTGTGGCTTTTGCTGTCTCTGTTCCAGGTGAACTGGACAGGAGGCCTCTATTATTTGTAATCAGTATTGGGGCCCCATTATGCTTCAAAAACTGTACAAACATGTAGCAAGACAGTCCCTGCAATCCAGATCTCATACACTCAGACTATAAGATCAGAAAAGACCCTTATAATCTAAGAAAAAACTTTTAAATAGGCTTAACAATTACAGGGACTGGAGTTAAGTGGCAAAGAACAACGTATGTGAATGAAATAAATAAGGAAGAATACTCTTGAGTTTCTGGATAATATTTTCATGACCCCCAAGAAAATCAACATTCTTAAGTAATAATTTCAGTGCTGCCCTTGGCTGCTCAAGAGTCAGGGTCTGTATACAAAATCTTTGCGCCTTTGAAGAAGGTAGAAAAGATGAATATGAGCTATCATCTTATCCAAGAAAGAGCATTGGTCAGTCATATGATAATGATATAACATTGTTTAAAGAGGCATTGTCCCTTCCTACAATTGATCTTTGCAGCCATATGGAATTTGGAAATAAATTCAAATAGCTCTACCCAAAGTTATACAAACATCAAGTCCTAGGTGGCATTTAAGAGCAGAACAGTAGTCTGAATTTACATAAAATGATGGTCATCATCATCATCATAGTACTTTGGGAAGCTGTTGCTTGACTAAAGGGTACCACAAAAAACTCAGTTGCTAATGTTGCTCCCCACTTCTGGTCCTCTTTAGTCTTTCCTAGTTTTGTGCAACTTCAACTTAATTTATTGGACACACATGCCAAAATCTCTTGAGTATTAGGACCTGAAGCTGTCCCAGTGGTATCTGCCAATATCTTTAAATTAAATCAGTTACTGCTGAGTGCAATAAACTAGCACCGCTAATTTGATTTAAAGCATTTTTTACAAATCTGACTAGGTAAATCAATCCTGCACAAAAATAGCACTCTAATTTGAATCCCAAGGTAGCTGCATAACTAAATCAATCAAAAATAAATTTACCTGTTAATTTTATGCGAGAGATAGCAAACACATTGATATAGAGAAGCTGAGTATTTTCCTTCTTTCTGGACATCAGACAACTAGTGTCTTATTGGAATACAAAACAATTTTTATTTTGCTGTACCTAGGTAAGCTTCCCGGATGATTACTTCCAAAGCTGCAAAATACTCATCGTCGACTCTATCCTCCTAATTCAAGTTTATTCACACCAGGATTTGTATCTGATGAGACATTTGGATGTGTGTGTGTTACTGGTCGGAACACAAAACGCAGTAACATATTTAGACTTTTAAGGCCCAGTTAGACAAAACCCTGGCTGGGATGATTTAGTGGGATTAGTCCTGCTTTTAGCAGAGGGTTGGACTAGATGACCTCATGAGGTCCCTTCCAGCCCTAATATTCTATGATTCTATGATTTGTTTTTTTTCTTGTGACGTAATTGCTAAAGGTACATATGGATGAACCTGACATGCTAGATACTGGTTCAAGGAACCAGAAGCAGGATCATGGAGGTTATAGGGACTGCTCAAGCTGCTGAAAACCGAGATTCTGTGCCAGGAAAAATGTAAGTATTTGTTCCATAGATTACTTCACCTGGGAGCATTAGATTAGATGATTTTCTAAGAGGTTAGGCAATCAATCTAAGGCTGTGTGTACACTACATCATTTACTACAGCACTTCTGGTGAAGATGCTCTAAGCCGACAGGAGAGAGCTCTCCCATCATCTTAATAACTCCTGTCTCGGGTAGAAGCTCTCCTGTCAACTTAGTGTTGCCTGCTCTGGCACTTCAGTCAGTGTAATGTACGTTGCTCAGGGATGTGACTTATTCTCGCTTTGGAGCAGCATATATTATGCCACAGTAATCTGTAGTACAGACATATCCTAAGTAAGAACAAAGGAAGAACAGTGAGAGGAAACCATTTAGATTTCTAATTCAACTGAAAATAGAGTAACCCATCAAGCTACAGGTAAGAAAGGCATGCTTGTTTAAGTGAGAGGGCCTCTAACTTGTGAAAAGAGTAATCTTTGCAGTATTAATAGATATATAATGGTGATACTGTTTTTTGCATATCACCCTTAGCTTCCCCTCAGAAACCCCAAAGAGCAAACACCCATCCTCTTGCTGGCATTCATGAGGAATTTTAGGCTATGTCTACATTGGCAAGTTAGGTTGACTTAAGGAGGCTTAAGTCGACCTAACATAGTCCCCATCCACACCAGGCTTTCATTAAGTTGACTTAAGAAATTCCTTAAGTCAACTTACTGAAAGCTTAAGTTGACTTAATAAGACCTGCCGGGTACGTCGACCTAACCCTCCTTAGGTCGAACTAAGCACAGTGTGGACACTTAAGTCCACTTTGTTAAGTTGATCTAAGGGCAGTTAGGTCGATTTAACAGAGTGGACTAAGTCCACGTCCATGGAAACCACTTTGTTAAGTCGACTTAATAAGCTCGACTTTAGTTGGACTTAAAGTTGATCTTATTAAGTCAACTTAACAAAGTTGACCTAGCTTTTTCTAGTGTAGACATAGCCAGACAGTAAACTTTAACTTATCTCTGTGTGTAGTGAATTAGAGAAACTAGACATAGACAGCTTTGGGACCTAGTTAATAAACATTTGGTAAAAGTTACAAAAGCAAAATATGTACCAGAGAGCATGAGCATGGAGGGTGGACTCCTCTAATGCCCATTACAATAAATAAAGTTACATTTGTGGTTCAAGAGTATTGTACCTACTGAAGAGACAAAGTACAATTGTAATTGAATTGAGAGATTATAACATATTCTTTTTCTGATTTCTTAGTTTCTCAGTGTAGCTGTCCATGCTCAGCCCCCTTTGCTCTTTAGGCCCTTGGCTTCACAAACCACATCCAAAACAACTCTTGTACTTCACCTGTGCACTTTATTCACAGTGGGACCCCCACCACCATCTACTTACAAAAGTCCACCCCCGGCACCAAGGTCTTAAAGCTCTTGCCCAGAAGCAGCAGGGTGCTCAGCCTTCTTCCCATAGCAGCTAGCCCCTGCTTCTCCCCCAGCTTCCACTTCCTGGGAGCTTTTATTGCCCTCCCAGGCTCCACAGCTGGTCCTCATCCCAGCTTGTTAGCCAGCCTGGTTGAGATACTGGACTCCCAAAATCATAGTTCAATTCCCCCAGTCCTGTCACTGATTTCCTATGGACCTTGGACAATTCACTTCATCTCTCCATGCCTCATTTCCTCATCTGTAAAGTATGTTTCCTCTTTCACATCCTGTACCTTGACAATTTACATTGTAAGCTCGTAAGGCAGGGATTGTCTAGTGCAGTGGTTTTCAACCTTTTTTGGATCAGCGCCCAGTTTTTCAATATTTTCACATTTGCGGTAAGTTTACTGGCCACCTACATAAATTGTTACTTTTCATAAATTGCCACTGTTGTTAAATTAATTGTTACATTGTTGTACTGTTAATCATTAATTATAATTTTAAATTTATTTAAATTTTAAACTCAGATATTTAAAATAGGATATCAAACAAATTTCATTCAAACAAAATTTATTCATTCATTATTCATACAAACTTTTTATAAATTACAGCCAGATGAACATGGCTATTATCTCCTTCCTTCATTTTTGTAGCGCTCACCAAAAATCACAAAATGCCCACTAGTGGACAGTATCGCCCAGGTTGAAGACCACTGGTCTAGTGTATCTGGACAGTGCCTAGTCCATTGAAGGGTCTGATCAAGTCAAAATAAGTGTAAGAAATGGGCAAGACCACAAGGAAGATATCAAATCTTCGTTTTAGCGATAACTTTTAAAATAAGAACTTTTCTTTAGCTATTAACTTTGTGATGTTACAAAATAGTCACAATGTTGTTCTTGTCCTTAAAGTCTATCAATAAAGATAACATTGTGTGCAATGCATTTCAGATCTTATTTAATCCTTTCATGGCTTGTCTGTGAACAATCAACATTCCACTGACATTAATGGAAATTAGGGCTTACTGCTACAATCATCAGCAATTTAGTGACTAGAGATATTTTTAAAAAATTGTACTGATCCCGAAGTTGCAACTGGGGACCAAAACAGAAGACTATTAGTGTAATAGCATGACACAGACCAAAGGATTTGCTCTGTTCTGGAGGTAAAATTCTGAGATTCTCTGAAGTCGAACACATTATGCAAGCAAGACTGCAATGAGCCAAAAAAAAAAAAAAAAGGTGGGGAGAGGGACTTGGGTCTGATAATGTTCCTGCAATTCCTAGTAATGTCAGTGGAAGTTTTGGGTATTCAGCATCTTCCAGAATAATGGCCATTTTAAAGACTCATTCCTGATCTAAATTAAGTCAGTAGGTGTTTTCTTGGGACATAAAGTCTCAATTCTTTTGTGAGTTCCTTGAGAACACAGATGTTTGCCTACACAGAGCTTATTATAGGATTTGGAGCCTAAGGCTATGTACACACTACAGACTTGTCCCGCTATAAATTGTGGGACTAGCAAAGCATTATAACTGTAATGCTTTCCTCTGTCCACACATTAATCCTTCTAACGCAAAGGAGCGTACACACGCTCCTTTGCATTTTCGTTCGAAGGAGCAGTGCATGGTGGCCACCTATCCCACCATGCACTGCCCAGCCAGCCTTTAGGTTGGCAGTGGGGCTCTCCAGCTGCCGAGATCACTGGCTTCTCGGCAGCAGGGGAGCCCCAGCAGTGGGGACCCCAGCGGCAGCAGGGCTCTAGCCGCCAGCAATGCTGGTGGTGTTGGCAGCTAGAACCCCACTGCTACAGGGAATCCCTCAAGCTGCTCGGTTTCCTGGAAGAGAGCCAGGAAACCAAGTGACTTGAGAGAATCCTTACAGCAGTGCTTCAGCAACCAGGGCTCCTGGTGGCTAAAGCCCTGTTGCCATGGGGAGCCCCTCAAGCCACTCAGTTTGCCGGCGGCTTGAGGGACTCCCCATGGCAGCAGGTGTTTAGCCATCAGGAGCCCTGGCAGCGGGAGCCCCGCTGTGGATTCCCTCAAGCTGCTGGGTTTCCCATCAGACAGCCGGGAAACTGAGTGGCTTGAAGGACTCCCTGTAGCAGTGGGGCTCTAGCCGCCGTGAGTGCCGGCACTCACAGCAGCTGGAGCTCAGCTTCTACCTGTCAATTTCACTGCTCTGCTAGAGCAGTGAAATTGACATGTATGACAGCTCCGGTGTCCCAGAGTGGCCTTCATTGGCACTCTGGGACATTTCCAGAGACTGTCTAACCCACAATGGCTGCGTCTACACTGGTAAATTAAGTCGACTTAAGCTTGGCTTAAGTCGACTTAATGTGCCCTGCGTCTACGCTACACTTTGCTTAAGTCGACTTAAGGAAAATAAAGTCGACTTAATGAAAATTAAGTCGACTTTATTAAACCACCTTTCTACTCGACCTAAGGCTTAATTCAACTTTTTAAAGTTGAATTAAGCCAGTGTAGTCGATTTAGGGCTACCCCAGGACTACACCAATGCCCTCCCTGCTGGGGGGGGGGG
>ML685793.1:20193065-20216066 GCA_007922175.1 Pelusios castaneus | reverse complement strand
ATTGTCTCCTTAATGTTAAGGAATCTGCCAGGTGATATGGTCCCAGGAAGTAAACTGATGAGCCATTAAGGACACAATGGAGTATTCTTTATGTCCTTAATAGCTCATCAGGATACTCCCTGGGACCATTCTACCTGGAAAATTCCTAAACATTGAGACAATGGTTGTTCACACCCTCCCGTCTAACGCATTCGTCCAGAATGACACAAGTTAAAGTATGGATATAACATCAAATTCCTAACTTCTAATCAAAATAGAATTCCTAGACATAAACTATATAATCATTCCCAGCAAATTACTACCTTTCTATTGATACCAAACATGACATAGTTCCTATGGATTATAGTATTTATGAGATAGCCATTGAAAATAATATCATAAATGCTTCCCTAAATCCAGACAGCATCACACACAGGGCTCTGCCCTGCCAGGGTCCCTGTACCCCTTTGCCCCATTGTACACAGGGGGTGCCCCCCCACCACTGTGGACCTGCCCAAGGTCCCCCTAGCCTTACAAAGTTGACCTAGAGCATCCAGTGTGGACGCTCTAGGTCAACCTTGTAAGTTCCCCTTTAAGTCGACTTTAATTTTAAGTGTAGACACACTAAGTCGACTTAACTAAGTCGACTTACCGGTAGTTAAAGTCGACTTAAAAGTGCAAGTGTAGACATAGCCAATGAGTGTACACACTATTGCGGGACAGACAATCCATGGTAAGCATTATCACGATCGTCTGGGACGTTTACCTGTTACACAGCAAGAGGCAGTTGCCACACATCAGGCAACATTGTAGTGGGTATGCCCACAGCTTATCCCGTGGTAAAGCTCCTTACCGTGCGATAAGGCTGTAGTGTGTACAAGGCCTATGTAAACAAATTAATAGGAAGTGAAATTCTGGGGGCTAGTGACAGGATCTTAATATAGGAGTGATTTGGTGGGAAAATTTAATTTCTTGTTCTAAATCTAGAAATTACTGTGTTTCTGAATAATATTTGCTTTTTGAAGAAATTGTAAATACCAATTAAAAATAAGCCACAAATAGCTTTTAAAAACTATTTTATTATATTATATGAGCTATGTTTTACAAATCTTAATTACATTTTCAGCAATACAGTAGTACTGTAGTAAATACTCCAAGACATGAAAATATACCCAACAAAAGAATACAAAAAGTAGAAACACTTAAAAAGAGTGCCACGTATGTTTGAAATGGAAAATAAATGTTTACAGGAGTGTGTTTGAAAATGATTGCCAAGGCAATGAAGTGCTTGTTCAAGAGTTAAGGCTCAGTCCTGCAAGATGCTAAACACTTTCTGTGCCATCAACTCACATGGGCTTCATCACCTCACAGAAATGGACTCTGAGTGTCATGCTCTTCTGTGCATTAAAAGCGGCTTTCCCCCAACACAACTGCAAAAATGCTGTAAAAACATTGTTACAAAGATTTGAGATCCCAATATGCAATAAAGTACATCATATTGTGCTTTAACTGAATCCATCAGTAAATCTGAGGAATAATGTTCCCAAGTACAGGGAAAACATCTATAAGTATTCAATAAATCTTAATTTGTGACTAAAATTACATTTCAGCTCGTAAAACTAATTTTTCAATTTTAAAATATTGAACATGAATTACTATACAAGTGATTTTTTGTTTGTTTTTTTTTTAAAAGGCATACAAAGGGATGAATGGCTTCAGATTTTTAACAGGAAATATTAAATACTTCTCTTAAAAGTAGATAAAGCTTGGATAATCATTTATCATTAAAAAAAAATCTATAACATCCCAAATCTTTAGTGGAATGCACAGTGCCTTTGGACAGAAGAGTGACACTTTTGTATTTTAATACAAACTAGTTCAAGAGTAACTTCCTTGCTTTTTAATACAGAATGAGCTTAGTCCTGTATCTCTCACAAACCCTTAAAGTCCATGAATAGGAAGTCAATGGGGGAATTGGAGCATGTAAGCAATGCAGTCAGGTTCAAAACTGTGATTATAATTACCTCCTTCATTCTAGGTCCTAGAATACTAGATTCCATGCTCCTTCCACCTTCTGATGGCCAGGTAGGTGGAACCAGCATGAACTAGCGGAAAACTATGATGTATAATTTATTGCTATATGTACATTCCATTTAGGATAATAAATGTATTAGGCCTGATATTGATCTCATTTAAATCAATTTTATACTTTGAAATCAATGGATTTCACATACTTCCTGATTTAAGGAGGTAAAATCAAAATCAGGCCCTGTGGGTTAAAAAAACCAAAACAACTTCACTGTTGAAATCCCTGGAGAGGTATGGTTTCATTTTGACAATTTCAGCTTTCCAACAAATGTTTTGTTAACACTTCCCAAATAGAAAACAAAAAAACACGAGTCACAGCGAATAAATGTTATTATCCACATGCATAAGTCCATGTTCCAACATGAAACACTAGATTTGTCTTTTAAAAACTACAGAAACCACATAGTTTTAGTAATGATCATTTTTGGCTAACAGAAAACAGGTACCTGTGCTTTTCATGAAGTGGAGCAACCTAGTGATAAAAATTGTCTGTTGAAAAAGAAAGGCACCTTAGCAAGCTACTTTTAAGTTCTTCAGCTTTTCCATGCTTGGGTTGTTTATTTTATCAGTGTAAAGTGTTCCAAATACAGTACTACTCATTGTAAGTAGTCTTCTAACAGAAGTAACTGCATTTTAACTGGTAGACTGTTACATTAAAATCTACCATTGACCCACTTTGTTTTTATTACAACTAATGAAGATGAATGGTAATGTGGAAAGGTGTGTGGAATATTCAAAGGCAGTTCCTTCTCTTTGGTACAGATCACTGCTGGTGAGCAAGACAGTGGAACTCCAAATATTTTCTTTGTTGCATCATTGCCCACGTGCTCAGGGTTTAACTGATCGCCATATTTGGGGTTGGGAAGGAATTTTCCCCCAGGGCAGATTGGCTAGGGCTCTGGGGGTTTTTCGCCTTCCTCTGTAGCACGGGGCATGGCTCACCTACCAGTGAATTCTCCGTATCTGAAAGTCCTTTAAATCATGATTTGAAGAGGTAAATAACTCAAGTCATAGATTAGAGGCTTATTGCTGGAGTGGGTGGGTGAGGTTTTGAGGCCTGCATTGTGCAGGTCAGACTAGATCATACTGGTCCCTTCTGACCTTAGGCTGCATCTACACTTGTAAATTAAGTCGACTTAAGCTTGCTTAAGTCGACTTAATTTACCCTGCATCTACACTACAGTTTTCTTAAGTCAACTTAAGGAAAATAAAGTCGACTTTATTAAACCTCATTTTAATTCGACCTAGTTTTTAAGTCGACTTCCTAGAGTCGACTTAAGCCAATGTAGACGTCGGATAGCCCTAAGTCGACTTAGGGCTACCCCAGGGCTACACCAATGCCGGGGGGGGGCACAGGGGGAGCCTGGCATGCTCCCCCACAGGGCAGGGCAGAGCCCTGCCCACCCTGCCCTGCCAGGGTCCCTGACCCCCTTTGCCCCATTGTACCCATGTACAATGGGGCAAAGGTTGAGCTCCCTGGCATTGGGCAAGGGGTACCCGCCTGCCCCTGTGGACCTCCCCTAGGTCCCCCTAAGCCCCTAGAAGTTGACCTAGGCATCCAGCGTGGACGCTCTAAGTCGACTTTGTAAGTTCTCCTTTAAGTCGACTTTAATTTTAAGTGTAGACTCACTAAATTGACTTAACTAAGTCGACTTTAAGTTAACAAGTGTAGACATAGCCTTAGAATCTAGGGCTATGTCTACACTAGAAAAGTCAAGTTGACTTTGCTGACTTAAAAGGTCAACTTACCTTATTAAGTCAACTTTAAGTCCACTCAACTTTTCTAGTGTACACATAGCCCCTTGTCGACCTTATTAAGTCGACTTCACATTTTAAGGTCAATAAGGTAAATTTAGGCACTAATCCTCATCCACCCTGGCTTTAAGTCGACTTAAGGCTTCAGTCGATCTAAAAGGTGATGTTATTAAGTCAACTTAAGAAAATGCTTAAAAGCCCAGTGTGGATGTGGCTTTATTTAGGTTGACTTAAGCCTCCTTAAGTCGATCTAAATTGCCAGTGTAGATGCACTGTAGGAGTCTATGTATTTTGCTGTGAGGGGTCTGTTGTGGTGTCATTTCATAGATCTTCACTACTTAAGCATGCTCAATGTTCAACTGGTAAATCCAGCAGTACTCTTACATAATTTTTCCAGATGCCAAACATTGTTATTTTCTAAGCATAACGCTGTATATAATTCTTGATTAGACAACAAATATCCAATCACCTCATGAATAAACGATTCTTGTGTTGTTTGCCTATATAATATGGTGTTTGACAAGTTAGCAGAAAACAACTTCCATTTTCTCTTGGGAAGGTATTAAGCGAATTATTTTCAGTTTACACAAACCAGCAAACAGTCACTACCTATTTCCTGACATTAGAAAGATGTGAGTGGTCTGAGAATTGTGGTTTTGTAAAAAAAAAAAAAAAAAAAAAAAAAAAGAAATTATGACTAAATTATCTTTTTGGGGGAACACATTCTTCTTCAAGTGATGACTCATGTCAATTCCAATTCATGTGTATGTGTGCTGTGTGCACAGATCGCTGGAAAGTTTTTCTTCTAGAGTACCCATAGGGTCGACTGTGAACCCCCTGGAGTGGCCTCCATGGTGCTCTCTATATAGGACTTAGCTGGCCTGGCCCTCCCTGGTTCCTTCTCACTGCCCTGACGGTCACTGGAACAGTTGCTCGCTCTCACAGCAAACTTTCCCCTTAACTTAGTGTTAGTTTAACAAACAAGGAGTCCTGTGCCACTTTTTAAAGACAACTTTATTTATCACATGAGCTTTCATGGGAGAAAATCCCACTTCGTCAGATGCTTTGAAGATGGGGAGCTTACAGAATGGGAGGAAAATAAATAGTACTTTTCACTGTTTCGATAGTCGGTAGTTAAAGTTAATAGTTGTAGATTAGTAGATAGTTCATTATGTATTCCACTGTCTGCCCCAGGTCTAGGATTAGGGCATGCGGGGATTCAGGTCCTGCAGGAAACCTGTGCCATTAAGCCTGGAGTCCATTTTGGCACCCTCAAAGGGCTCCTGGCCGGCAAATAAGCCCCTCTGAGACAGAATCTGGCACCCCTTTAAGCGTAGAGCCCCCCCCTTTCCCTGCGAAGAGGGGCACCAGCCCCTCCCTAAACCCAGAGACCCCCTTACCGGCTCCTGAAGACTCGCCTGCACCTCTTGAAGCCTGGAGATTCTCTGGCCCCTGTTAAAGGGCTACCAGCAAAAAATTAAGCCCACCCAATGCAGACAGCAGCCACCCCTTGTGCCTGGAGCCCCAATAATGGGAATTACTTGGGCACCTTGGAATTAAGTCAGTTTGATCTTTTTCTAAATGAACATTTAAATAAATATGGGAGCACTGGTAAAGGAAGGCCTTCATACCTTTCTTCAACAATTTGTGAGCAATTTATAACTTTAATGGGACAGAGCATGCATTCTGAAATAACAGTCAATTGGAGGTTGCAAAGTACTTTTCAATTATTGTAGATTCCACTCCTGACATATCCCATGTAGATCAACTTATGTTCACTGTCCACTATCGATCACAAGAAGGGCAGATTCAAGAGTGTTTTCTTAAATTTCTCACAAGTCATACCGGAGAATCACTTAGTAATTCAGTTTTGACAATTTTGCAGAAGATGGACACTGACATAGCAAATTGCAGAGATCAGCATGTCAGGGGCATACAAAGATCTGCAATCACAAATTTGGGAGATAAATCCTTTAGTAGAATGGGTACTTTGCCAGCTCATACACTCAATTTAGTTGAGGTTACAAATGTGAACTGCTGCTTAGAGGAAAACTTGGTTCTTTTCCTTTGTTCCATCACTTTTTAATTTCTGCTTGAAATCAACCATTTGCTGACAAATTATTACTGCAGGATTAGAGCCAAATGACAGTAAGAAAATCAAAATGCTGAAAGCTCTTTCAGATACAAGGTGGTCCATACATGGCCAGGCTACAAAAGCACTACAGCTAAATTATGAAAATATTCAGTAATCTCTCCAAAAAACTAGTTGATGATCCAAATCAGAACCCAAATATGCGCAACAATGCTTGATCACTGGTCATGAAAAATCGAGAAGCTAGAAACTGCTTTTCTTTGCAACCTCTGGAACACAATTCTGCAGAGATTTCAAGCAACAAGCACTTCAGGCTATTGACCTTGACTTGCCTAATGCTGGAAAGTTGGTGGGCTCCTTAAAGGATTTAATGACTAGTCTACAAGTTCAGTCTGACCGTTTTGAAACTACAGCTAAACAAATGATACCTCGAGTTTCTCAACAGTATAAACTGGAAAAGCACCATGAACTGAAGTGTAAACAACAGGAAAAGTCTGGGGACCCAGGCTGTAAATTGTCAGACTGAAAAGAAATTTTGCATGAAGGTTTTCAATCTTTTTATTGATAAACTTGCTGAAGAGTTGCATTGTAGGTATGAAACATACGAAGAAGTATGTGGATACTTTGGATTTATGAATGATCTTCAACTACTTTCTGCATCAGAACTAAATGATTCAGCTGTTAAACTACAAAACAAATATAGTACCGACTTGCAAGATGATTTTGCAGATGAACTGGTTTAATTCAGGGATTTCATAAAAAAATTAGAAAAAGACATTCCTTCACATTCTAAGACAACAGAGTCTGCAATTTGTGTAAGACATTGCCTTATGGATTTATTTATTTAATTATTTGATGCTGCCAGTAACTGGAGGGGAATGATCATTTTCAAAACTGGCGCTAATAAAAAATAAACAGACGTCAAACGTGGATCAGATGAGACTGCTTAATTTTACTCTAATGTCAATAAAGTAGGACTTTCTTCTTTAACTGGATTTCAGTGGAATCATGAAGAATTTCTCAACCTTGAAGACCAGAAAGAAACTAATATAACAGTTGTTTTAAGGTAAGAAGTAGGCTATTTTGAATTAAAAACTATATGCTACATGTTTTAAGACTGAAATGTAAGCATAGAATGGCTTTATGTTAATTAAAAAGCAAGTTTAATATACCATTTATAATCTTGATGCCATAATTGCGATCATTTTGTTTTAAAATTAGGAAAAAGACTTGCATACAGGGGCCACACAAAATCCAGTAGCACCAGGCGCAGAGAGAGTTAATCCAGCCCTGTGCACACCTTCAAAAGAAGAGCCTGGACACTTAAATTTGTAACATTGTTAGACACTAAAAAAATCATGGGATTGGATTTATGGCATATTACAATTATCTGCAATCTACTAATGCTTTTACTCCTCCATTTTTTTTTTGGTGTTGTTGGGGGGGAGGTCGGGTTATCCAATAACTGCAGGGGTGTTCACTAGCCATTTCACCTTGAACCGTCCCTTAGAATATGTGTTTACTACTATGCTGAATAATCCGTTCCACCTTGATTTGGCTGCGACTCTCTGAGTAGCTTTCCCAGACCTGAAGATCTCTGTGTCAGCTCAAAAGCTTGTCGCCTTCACTAACAAACGTTGATCCAATAAGACATTACCTCACCCACCCTAACATGCATCATGTACACAGATGCAGTGTCATAATACTTAACCTGAATCATTTTACCCACCTATTTTGTGTCTAAATTCTGGAATTAATGTGATTACAACAATGCAGTCTGTATTGCTTGGCAATATGTTTAAAGGGAGCTATTTTATTCACATGAGTCAACATATGACCTCATGAAGTCCAAACACATAAAATATATACTACCTGCATAATTTTGTATGAGAAAACAATAGATTTTTGATCCATGTCACTGCTAAAACCCTAAAGAGAAGCCAAATCTGCTGGGACTATAACGCACTACTGGCACATATCCTCTGAAAGTGTTACTTTGTATGGCCACATTTAGGGAGGGTCCAAGTCTGCCTGATGAGCCTGTGACACTATCTGGATTATGGGGACCATTTATGATATTATTTAACATCAGTATGTCAATAATTGCAATAATTCCTATGAGATACGGCATGTCAGGTACCAATAGAAAGGTTACAATTTGCTAAGTATGATGATATTATTTATGTGCATGTGTCATATCTCTATTGGAAGTTAAGAATATGTTTGACATATCTGTATTTTAACTTGTGCTGTGCTTTTAGGCCACATCCCAGGCTGAATGGCTGCAGCCATAGTCTGCTCAATGGCCCATTAAGAAAACCTTCAGGTAAAATAAGCCCAGGGAGAGACCTAATGAGTCACCAGGACTTGCTCATGTGACTCTGGATTCCATCTTATTCCTGGTCCAAAGGGGTAGCCGCGTTAGTCTATTGCAGAAAAACAACAGAATCCTGTGGCACTTTTAAAGACTAACAGATATATTTATTGCATGAGCTTTCGTGGGAGAAAATCCCACTTCGTCAGATGCTTTGAAGATGGGAAACTTACAGAATGGGAGGAAATTAAATGCAGGGGATTGTATGACATAGGATCAGGTCAGGCTGTAGCAGAAAATCCAAATAGGTGTTAGGATTCAAACACTGGTGAACAGTACATAGAGGAAGGTGAGGTCAAATCACCTGTTGTAATGAGATAAAAATTCCTGTAAATTTCCATTTGCAGCATGAAAAAGGCCAAGGGACATAAAAGGCAGCTGCATCAGCGCCATGTTCTCTTCAGTTCAGTCTAAAATCATCACTTACCACCTCTGGAGCTATTCATCTACAACGGAAGCAGTCAAACAAAGTACTGGAGGTACACCAGAGGAAATATACAAGTCTTCCAATTCCACATTCTGCAAAGAACTTGATTGATATATTTGGACTTCTAAATAATTTTAGTATGTTTCTTTTCTTGTATAATAAACCTTTAGATTTAGTTACTAATGGATTGGCTGGCAGTGTGGTATTATGGGTAAGGTCCAAACTTGATTTGGTAATGTGGCTGATTCTCTGGGGTCAGGAGAACTCTTTTGGTAAAGAGCATGGAGTTTTAAGTAACTTATCTTTTTAGTAGACCCAATGGCTGATTGGAAACCAGAGGTTAAATTGCAATGGGGGGGGGATATATATTTTTGCTTTAGCAATAAAGGGGGACTTAATAACCAGTGTGGGGGATTCGAAGCCATTGTTTGTGGCTGGCTAGGAATCTTGACTTCATTGTCACCAGGCAGTACTAGGAGAATCTGCTCTCCTTTTTGCAGCCTGCCCTGATCTAGGCTTTTTCAGGTGACTACCCTAGGCATGGCAGGGTCACAGAGCCTAAACAACACAAAGTTTGCTTTGGGGATGGGCATGCAGGAGTGCAACCTCCTGCTGTACTGTGGGTGGGAGCCAGGAGCTAGCCAGCTCAGCCCACCCTATTCAGTCATATTCCAGGCAGTCTCAATGGGCATGGCCCCTAAAACAGAGCCTCCCAACAGATGTACACACATTCCTGGAGAGTGAATCTGTGCTTTGGTGCAGAATGACCCCTTGTAGGAAGAGCAAAATATCAAAACGGCATCCTTCTGAGCTTGCAAGGATTAATCAAGCCATTATTTTGGCTTGTGTCCTGTCACCTTCATTAATAAACCACATATAATACATCTGAGGAAACATTTCTTCTCTTCTCTACATAATGGACTTATGCACAAAAATTCCACAGTGGAATCTACAAACTAAGATTCACCAGCATCAAACTGTAGGTGCACCAAGTGACATGTAGAGGCATGTGCTCAGTACTAACCTATCTGACAAACACTTAGCTCATCAAGGATGTTACATTAGCATTGATGGTTCTGTATTTGAAGAAATGAACAGAAATGATGAAACAATGAAAGCACTAACAAAGCGACAATGACTTGTAACGCTGACATTCAAATAGTCCCCAGTGGATGGAACCTGATGCAGGCGATGTGTTAGTAACATTTTCTATAGAAATAATTAGTTACACTAATCCAGTGGTGTTGCTGATGCCCTGAGTCCGGCAGGGATCCGGGGCCTGGCCGCTGGCGGCCCAATGTGGCCCCCGCCATGGCCTGGCCACCAGAGGCCCAATGCGGCCGCCGCTGGAGCTGGGGTGTTGGGGCCCAGCCGCCGCCGGCCTGGTGCGATCCCCGCTGGAGCTTCGGGGCCCAGTCGCTGCTGTGGCCAGGGCTGGGCTGCAGGCCGGTGGCAGCAGGAGCCTGATCTGGCCCTGGCCGGGGACCCAGGGGACAGATTGGGCCCCCGGGCCCAGAACCTCTTTTTGAGGCAGCAACACCCCTGCACTAATCTAAATATATCACTGAAGGCAAGTGAACATGGCGAACACCCATGCTCAGCTGTAAGGCAGATAATGTATAATCTTTCTGATGTAGTATTCTGTTGGCCAAATTATAATCTATTTACCTTTATTATTATTTCTCTCCGAACACTTGTTTTTCCCTGTTATGTTCATGAGATTGATAATGACTTCATATGTTCAGGAAGTAATGGCATACTAGGAAGATTCAGAAACATCAATGTATTATTATGGTTTGCAATTTGGTCTGCAAATTCTTCTAGTAAATGAAGGAATGGCACCAACTACCAATGGACACAGTTCTTCACCAAGTTTGTCGGTAGTGTTTCCTGAGTTAAGGTGACTGTGTATATATGCATACATAATTTGGTTCTGTTACTTTTACTATATTTACCATAGACAATCAAAAGGTGGTGGGTTTTTTTTCCAAAAAATTCTATGACAATTTTTAAAGCCTCCTTCACCATTGAATTGCCAAAGCAAAAATGTGTGACTTACTTCTTCAGAGAAACATCTTAAATTTCTATTTCATGTGAAGCACATTAAAGTGTGTGTGTCTACTTTTCTGTTAGCCAAAGCTAAACCTATCACTTTGACAAAATGACCATTTAAAACAAAAAATATATTTGGATGGACATTTCCTTTCCCTATAAATATGTTCGTTACATTTCATGCATTCACAACTTTTGGTAGCTGTTTAACTCAGCATTAACTCATAATCAAGTGTCACGTTGTATGGTGGACCAAGTTCAGCTTCCACATGCTCGAAAGTCTAAACAACAAGCAATTGGGTTTTTAAAGCCTGTTTAACACCTCTGTGATGCACAACCTACTACAAAAAGTGGCTGCTCAAACTTGCAAGAAAGGATGCACATTAGCCAATATGATCAAATTTACTATGTCTCTAAAAACATTGAAAAGTGAATGAACGCAACGGTATAGTTCACTTCTACTAAAAGAACCTCTTCTGCAAAAGTACTTCTTTCCACATATTTGCAATTGTATATTCTTTATACATCATGGGTCAAGTTTTATCCTAATTACACCAGCGTAAAGCAGAAGTAACAACAGACTACAATAGAGAGCCAAATTTGACTCAATATGCATGGAGTAGCACATGGAAAGGAAGATTTTTTCAGACTTTTGACAAGTGTCTGGAGTAGATATCAAATCCCTGATTATTTCCAAGAGCATATTGAGAATATGGTGAAACATTATAAAGAAGTAATTACTAGGGTCAGGGAATCCATAGAAGTTATTTGAAAATCCTACACAATAGCCCACTCGGGGCAACATTTTGGGAAACATGTTAACATCTCTACCCAGTAGTATGCCTACAAAAAGTAAAATAATTTTTTGAGTGCCTAAATTTCTAGCTGTACTTCCCCAGATTTGTATCCCAAGAATGAAAAATTTAAACAAATCATATTAGTGTTTCTCAGTGACTAGTTCACATTTTATATCCACCGCTCAATTGAAGTCTTAATCCTTAGTCCATGTGTTAAGAAATGAAACTTTACCTGATACTAGAAAACCATTTTGACTGCTCCTTATAAATCCAACATTGCAAATTTACAACAAGAAGCAAAGAGGAAACAGTGCACAAACTGCTAGAAAAAGCAAGAACAATAAACACACTGTGTTTCAATTCATAGGAATAAGTGGTCTCTCCTCTCTCTTCTTCCAGATATTGTTTTGACTATCTCTTTTAGCCATAGGTGGTCGACATCTTTTTTTAGCTGGAGGAGTACTGGATTCATGCTCTTTTGTTGAGTTTTTTCTTCTTGGTGGTTCTTCAGTGTGCTGTTCTTCGATGGCCCCACTTCCTCCATCCAATAGGTGTCTCGTGGACTGATCCTCAGGGGTGCAAACAGTAGTCCCACTTTCGCTGCTACTCAGATCCAAATCTTCTAAATAAAGGATCTTAGAATGATGCATACTTTTAATGAAAGTTTTCTCTCGCTCCAGTTTTCGACTGGGATGATGCTCATTCATGTCCACTCCAGAGTCCAGACTAGTGTCATTACTTTCTGTTTTTCTGCCCTTTTTCAGATCTATAAAAGAGTGCCTCACTTGAGCTACTGGCTTTCCATCTAATGACACAAACCATGCTCTGGGGTGTGGGGACGGCTTTCCTTTAGAAAGCTCCAATAACGTTTGCTCTGAAATACCTTGAAGCTCAGATGAAAATGGTGTCATCACCACTGCTTCATTCAGTGTCCCAGGAACAGAGACAGACTCCAGCAAATTATTGGTATATCTACCCCAGTTTGATGTTTGTGAGGATAAGCTCTGTTGACCATCTAATGTAGCTTTCTCATCTCTGCAGGCAGAGGGCTGTAGATGAGAGTGCATGGGCATTTTGGGTAGTGTCTGTGTATAGCTGTCTCGATTAATTGGTTCCATCACTGGGCTGTATACTAATGGTCCTTTTCTTGGCAAAGTAGCTGACTTAGCAGCATGTAACTGCTCTGGAGAATGGAACAGGTCAGAGGTTTGAAGGATGGCAATAGGTTGACTGTAAATATGCATTAGTTGTTCTGGGATATGGGAAAGCCTGTACATCTCTTCGTTTACCACATGGTATCGGTTCTGGTCTTGAGTATTCCTGGGAAACTGGGAAACACTGTTGTTAATGTGCTTTGGCTGCTGCAATTGTCTAACTCCAGCATTAGGCTCCAAGGACTGGGTTGAATTCCTTGAGTGACCACTCTGACTGGATGACTGATATGAAACATTTTCTGTGTAGACTTTAAAATTGTCTCGGGGTGTCCTGTCCTCTGTTTCTGTAGAAGGCTTTCTTTGAGGACTGTAGGAGGAAACCTTGGGCATGTATAACTGTGATTTATCATCTAGCTTTACTGACCCCTTGACAGCACTAATGTGATTTATATGAGTTGTTGATGTTGTCTGGTCCTTTTTTAAGACTTCCAGTTTAGTTGTATTTTTTTCTGTCTTACGTGACTGACCACATTTATCCCTATGCAAAAGAAAAGGGAGGATAACTGAAGAGTGTATATGCTTCAAAATACTAGTGATGAATGCAGTATTTGTACACAGCATTAATTTCCCTTAACATTTCACAGACTAATTGTATGATGTACGGTTGGAAAGCCAGCAAGTACAAACTCAAACCTGTTTTAAAAAAAAATCACTGAAGTGATTTATGTGATTATACTGCATATTCAGATGGTGTACATATTTAAATTAGTAAGACTGTCTGAAAAAGACTTTACAAACACACTTCCTAGATATTTCTGAGAAAACAATTATTTTGCCTCAAAAGTCTATTAGTTAACATTAAACTCCATTTATATTGAGCAGATTATAGCTTTTAGATTTCCTTACCTGCAGTAACAGAGAAGAACAGTGAAGAATCCAATGATAATTATTACAGTACCTCCCAGTATGGCTGTAAGAAACACTGTGTGATAGGCTGTTATGTCCTTGGAAACTGCACTAATAATCGAGTCTAGATTTTTCAAACAGAAAGCCAAACAAAAATAAGATGTCAAGAAAAAATTGCATTTGATCGATTGTACTGTGGTTTTCTACTCACTGTTCAACTCCCTTGCACTATCTTGCTATCAGTCATTTTAGCCAATACAGAAACATGGGAACCATCACCAACACAAAATCACACTTCAGGGGCTGATATTACAATCACTCTGTGGCCAGGTAGAGGGTGACAATCCCCTCAGTGGCTCTGCCACCCCCAACCACGCTGCCTGGGATGGGGCAAAGTTGGGTCATAGACTGCAAAGAAGAAAGCAACAGCTGAATGTACTGATAAAAGCGAGTCAAAACCTTGCCTAAAGAGGCACGGGAGAATAGCTGACTCCCTAGCTGGGGAGGACATATAAGCTGTATTATTAACAGCTAAAGGTTATAAATATGCACAGGTATACTGTATACAGAAACAGAGGCCGCTCAGAAGTCTATCAGATTGAAGCCACCTGCATCCCAATTCTCCTCTATTTTTCACCAAGAACACTATACTGAGAAACAGCTATTAAAATATTGTTTTGATAATTCAATGATTTGTGTGTCCCAATAATATGCAATACCTTTGGTTCCAGGCACCAGAGCTGCTATCCAGTATCCCAAATATGGCGCAACGTAAGTCCATACTAAATGGTCATTTGCATCCTTGACCATTCCCAGCCCACGACTTACCCAAGCACCTGAAAAAGAAGGCAGCCATGAAGCATTTCATGGAACATGGTTTTGTTTTGTATATTGTTCAAAAAACGGCATTATATAAAATAAGTCATCAGAGAAAGTATGGAAAATCAAAAAGGAACCATTTAAAATCAAGGTCTTCTGGGACTTTCATTTTACACACTGAGGCCTGATCAACACACAAACCTGCATGATTTAATTAAACCTGTTTCCTAGAACTGATTTACGTATTTCAGTACAGTACTGTGTGTGGACATTTGTTTTAGAGCAAGAGTGGTTATAGTCAATCTAATGGCTTGTTAATTGACTTTAGCCACTTTTAGTCCAAAATAACAATACTAAATTTTTTTTTAAAAAGAGCCCACACTGACTTGCATGAAAACAACAATCAATATTAATTCATACCTTCTGTTAACTTAGTGCAAGACCTAATTTTATTACCAGTGTGTAATTTAAGCACAATGAATAAAACAGTCCAGCATTAGCTATTAGCATACGATGAGCAAGCAATGGTAACCCATTAGACCACAATGGGATCAGCAGTATCCCGCCTTGAACAATTTTTCTGTTTAAAATCGTCCAGGGCTGAAACAGCTCAATTAGCCCAAGGAAGACTTATTGTTAAGCTGCAGATCCCACACCATCTGTCTTGCAGTGCAAATGACAGGGTTTGGGGCATGCCAAGTTTCTGCAATGTATGGTATTGTAATTGCAATAATGCAGAAGAGATAGCAAAGACGTGATTTAGTAACCGTGGATACGTTTGCTGTGTAACCATTTGTGAAATTCTCAAAGCTGAGAAAAACCTTATATGAAAACTATTTTACACGGTACAGAATGGTACCATGGTGATATGGTCGTAGATGAGAAGATAACACAATTAATCCCACTCTGAGACACATTTCTAAGGGAGGTATATATACCATGAAAGAAAGAAAATGGTGTTAACAACTGATATACGAACCCATATGTATTGGAAAAAGAAAATGATTTCATGTTTTAAAGATAGTTTTATAAGAAGTACATTAATTCAACCTCTCTCTGCAAAAGTCCTACCTACGGTTAGATAAACTATATCTATGCAAAGTATACTATATACTATGCAAAGTAATATAAAGATTTGTAGTCACTTTTTTATAAATAACAAAAGAGTTAGGATTCTTTAATATTTTACTTTTTGCTCCATAGGAAACAGTATGTACTAGAAGCATGCAGGAGTATTATTTACTTACATAAAGAGGAACATAATTTAGTGCCATTTAAATAGAGTGATGGAATTTTTAATTATATTATAACAGCTCTAAAAAGTTAGTTTAACTGCATTTTGATAATACAAGAGTATTTTAAGTATTATTGATGCAAATACATTAGTAAGAATCAAAAAAGAATTGGATCTATATGAATTAGAGCAGTGTCTGCAATTATAGGAGCTAGGATATCATTACACAGGATTGAATTGCAGGCATAAACTGATTGCCAGTTACGAGTCAGGACTCCCCTGACAGGATAGGATTGCAAAATGAGATGCATTATGGAGGCCTTTTTTACATCTTCTAGTGCATCTGAACCAGGCACCATGGAGCACTAGTCGGTTTCAATTTAATTATTACTGTAAATATTTGACATAGACACATTTGGAGATCAGATTTTAACAAAAGAAAAGCTCTTGTTTAAGTCTATTATTTCTCCTATCGCCTATACAACTACTTTACATTCTGAACTGCTTGCAATAATGATAAAGTAATAGTAGTAATAAAACAGATTAAATAATAAAGCTATGTCAATCCCAGTGTTAACATTTTATTTCAAGTGAACCTCAGAGGTATTACTCTGGAACACAATATATCCAAATAATTTTTAAGTTTGAATGTCTGTTTATGAAGCAACGAGCCAAGACACCCTCATCATGCTTACATTTACATCACTTTTTAAAGTGTATCTTGTCCCAAATACCTATGGTATTGTGAAAATGTAGATCAACATGTGATCCTTAAAACTACTCTTTGATATAACTCATTTATATACATATGAGTGTTTCTGGTTGAATTAATCAAACTAGAGAGTGCCATTTTGAAAAAAACAAAAATACAAGATGAACATTTACAAGCAAGAAAGTCCTGCCACAGTATCTGTTACCCCACTTAGAAAAAACAAAACTGACATATTTTAGATTTATGCATTATTTTATACATACACTGATATTCAGACTATACATCACATTAATACTACATATTGTAGTGCATGATACGCAGCATTAAAGTTGGATTCCAAAGAATATAGCAGACATACCAGTTTTCATATCAAATGTCCATGCAGGTATAGCATCTCCTGATTTTACCCTGCTTGTCAATGGAAGAGGCAGTGTAATATGAATAGGACCAGCCACTTCCAATTCTTTCCCAGCTGAAAGGAGGTTTACACATATTGCAGCAATAGGAGTCAATTCAATGCTTTTAAAACCTAAGCAACATAAGGAATAATTTGTCCATAAATACTGCACACACTAGATTGAATTTCAGTTTTTCTAAAATGCATCTTAATTTGTAACTGAAGGCAAGCCATCATGAGAATGTATGTTCAGTACCACTAGATGTCAATATAACCTGAGAAAACTCGAGTCTGAAGCATTTCACCTCTTCACTGAATACTTTTTTAATAATTGGTAAAGAGCAATTTATCATTCCTATTCAAAGCCTATACAAGAAAATATATATCTTTAAACAGAGCTGGTTCAAGAGTATCCACAGAATGCAAAATTAGGTAAATTTGGCTTTTGAGGAGCTATACCTGGTACCTGAAATCTCAGGTACCGGAACAGTTATTCTACGTTGAATATTGCAGACCAGATCAAATGATCTAGGAGTCTGCACATACTAAAGGAGGTTCTGATACAGATGAATCAAACTGAAGCTCCAGTCTTCATGATATATTTGCATGTCTTTTCCAGTATACAAATAGTTCTGTTAATACAATTTACTGAAAGGATTTGTTTGCTATTTAGAAGATTCTGTAGAGTTAATCATGAGGTATAGTACTTATGGCTTGTCAAAATATTCAAAGGAGCCACTGTGTTTGCGCTACTTTATTGTGTGGGCTGTAAGTTTGTCTCCCTTCATTCTTCTTGCAGTAATTTGCAACAACAGGATACTTCAGAATCCACAGTGTGACAGCTTATTGAAGAAAGACAAACAGAATTATTAACTAGCAGAATTATATTAGAGCTTTACACACCATTAGAAACTAGTTGCAAGAAAATTGTTGGTGTATCAGATATCAGTATGGTTCTCCCTGCTATAAGATAGCACCTATTCTTTAGGACTATATGAAAAATTTAAAAAGACAGAATTTAAGGGAAGAACACTGCTTATCTCTGATGCTTCAAGTTCAAAAGGTGTATTATAAACAATGCTTTTTAAGTTCCAAAGGGGTAGCTGCATTAGTCTAAGTCAGCAAAACAAACAAGGAGTCCTGTGGCACTTTTAAAGACTAACAAATTTATTTATCGCATATGCGTTATATAAATTTGATGTCTTTAAAAGTGCCACAGGACTCCTTAATTCTTTTTAAAATATCATAAAATATCCACACCAAGAGGATACTGGTATTTGTGAGTATACAAACTAGAATATGAAGCTCAGATAATTTAGGAAGAAGCCATGTCAGTGACATCATTCGATGCATATTAATAAAACCATAAAACTGCAGTGAATTTTTAAGAGCCTCAGTGTATAGTGGGCATTGGGAAGAGAAGGAAAAACATATAAGTAGAATGGGTACAGCACTGACACATCCTGGATACCAAAATAGCAATGTGGATTAGAAAGTAAGCATGAATAAATATTATTAATGCAGTCAGTGGCTTGTTTAAGCGTGCTTTAAAAAGGTATAACACTACTAATGAACTAACCATTATTACTACTAGTGATCCATGAAAAAAATTTAGAACTTTTCCAAAATATTTTTGTTCACTAAAACAAATGTGTGTGAAGAACACATTTTATTTTTCCAAACATTTTAAGTGCCTATATGGTATCACCATATTTAAATAGGATTACATGGATTAACTGCAAGTAAATCAATAATACTGCATGGATTAACTGCAAGTCAAATTGTAGTTTCTGTGTTATACTTATGATGGGTGGGGCAAAATGCCCACGGCAATGAGATAACAGAGTTAAAGAGAAAAATACGGCAGATCCTCTGGCGGTGTAAATTGGTGAAGTTCCCTTGATTTCAGAAGATCTCGCCCATGCAGTTCTGAATGCATTCTGGAAAGCTGTGAGCACTTTCAACTCCCAATAAAATGAATGAGAATCGAAAGTGCTCTGAAGTCGCAGGATCAGCCCTCCCCCCCCGCCCCCAGCTGTACTTAGGGGTTATATGACATGTGTGGGACTCTCACAGAGGGAAAGCAGCACGTGGCCCTCTGTAAGGGTATTTTTACACACTGAAAAGTGATTATGATATTCTTCTTAATAGATGTGAAGGAGCCGTACAGTGACACGAATTACTCACAACATAACATTTTTGGTTCAATCCAGCTCTTGTGAAAGTTAACAACAGTTTTGCTATTGAGTGAAATGGACGCAGCGTCAGATCCTAATGACTGTAGAACATGTACTTCCATAAAGCACATACTTTCTTGCATTATGTTTTAAAAGAACAGGTTCTAAAACAACAAATTTAATATACCTGATTTATTTAGAAGAATTCCTGTTGTATAAAGAAAATTGTCCACTTTGAAAAACTGCTGTGGCACTGTCAGATAGGCTGTCATGTTGGTAATATGGTGATTTATAGGGAGCTTTACTAAAAATTTAGGAAACTGAACAGTTGGTTGAGATTTGGCATCTGTAAAAAAGAGTAATATTTTTAATTAGGAATGGTTCAATCAGAATTAATGTTTTCTATAGCAGAACTGTCCAGACAATCTGCAGAAAACATTACTTCGTGGCACTCCTCTCCAATGTCTGCAAACTAGTTCTTATCCAACACCTTCTGCTAGCATATACACAACATTCTCAGAACAACTACTTCTTGCTCTCATCCCTGATTTGCCCAAACATGCTCCACAACAGCCAACATGTTCCAGCTTCAATCATCCCTGAAGTGGATCCATTTCAAACAACTTTCTGGGTTAACCATATTGAAGACTACCATAACCTTTCAACATACTGAAGTAATGCATGTGCACACAAGTGCAACGAGCTCCTCTGAGATTTCTGGTGTTTTTAATAGCCCTGGTTCTCCAAAGGCAATGTCTTCTATCCATTAATCTTACCTCTTTCTCCCTCCACATGCACAGAGTTCAAAATCAGCAGCTTTCTATTCAGACTTTCTTATAATTTGAGATAAGAAGATCAGAAGTGCATAATAAATTTAGAGATAAATAACACTACATCCATGGAAAAACTGGAAGATTTGGAAGGAGCTTTACTTGCTATAATAAATAAAGAATCTGAGGGCCAGCTCTTCAACTGCTGCACATCAGCTCATCCCCATTTCAGCCGAGCTGTGTCAATTTACACCAGATCAGAATTTGGCCATAAGTAATATGTCTTTTTCTTTTTAGTGGAGACTTGTACCAGAAGCCATTGCTTTGCTGACTGTGAGTTGGCTAGTTGAGTGCAAGGTGGAAAAACATTCATGAATGTGCCCTTAGGTGCACAAAAAACAACATTTGAGAGTTACTGACTCCTTCCCACAGAATAATAATGTACTGGCAAAGAACAGTTGTATTCATTAGTTAAGGTACCCATTTTAAATACCAAAAGTCTTTATATCCCATCTCATGTAGTGCTGTACTTACCAGACAGTTTTCCAGTAATTAAAACAGTATCTTCAAATAGCCAGATATTAGCTTGACTTTGTGGGAACAGTGAAAGTGTTACAGATGAGTATACTGTGGAAGAGAAAGACATTAAGAATATTTGATTACATGTGCAAAAGTTTTCAAAACTTCTGATCAACCATACGGTCCTAAACACAGGTGAACAAGTGGACGAAAAGGGAAACAGGCCTCTAGCTCAGAGATGAATCATTGCGGCTAGCCAGTATGGACTGTGTTTCAATGTTCAGGGTGTACACTTGTGGTGAATAAACAGATGGCTCCAGTTCCTGAGCAGCCCTTTTAAAATTTTTTTAAACAGATATTTTAAAACCCACCCTATTTGAACTTACATTAAAAAAAATGTGATAGTTAAACACAAGCCATTCATGATGAAACAATACTTAGAACAACTAAAGTGATGGATGTAAGAGTTCAAAGCAGTAGACTAACCCATGATATTGTTTCAGTCTCTTGGGCTATGTCTACACTAGAAAAGTTAAGTCGACTTAATAAGGTCAACTTTAAATCGACTTAAAGTCAACCTTATTAAGTCGACTTAACAAAAGTCGACAACTTTTCTAGTGTAGACTAAGCCCCTTTTTGACCTTATTAAGTCAACTTAACACTTTAAGTCGATTTAGACGCTAATCCCCATCCACACTGGCTTAAGTCGACCTAAAACGAGGTGTTATTAAGTCGACTTAACTTTTCCTTAAGTTGACTTAAGGAAATGCTTAAGTCGACTTAAGGAAAGCCCAGAGTGGACGCGGAGTAGTTTAGGTCAACTTAAGCTTCCTTAAGTCGACCTAACTTGTAAGTGTAGATGCACCCTTGGTTCCCTGTGCTCCTAACACTTTAGATATCCACAGCCAACCTTTCCCTCACTCTGCTATGAATGTGGGAAATACACACCTATGTACACACACATGAATATATTCCATATATGACATTTACATACATGTATGTATATGCACATGCATGCACTTTCTTCAAATCATGCCTCCACTGCAAAATATTTTTTTCCATAATGGATGGATAATTTTAACAACACTTCAAAGTTTTCAGTTTTAAAAATCCGTGTTATAATTTTGTCTATGCTAAAGGCTCATTCAGTCATGACCTCCTTTGACTTCATTCAGTCATTTTCAGTTCATTACAATTAGGTGGAATACCCAAGGAACAAGCTACAGGTGCAATACACTGTAATAATAGGATTTTAAAGGGTTTACTTACTCGGCATTCTCCCAGTCTTCCAAGGCAATGGTGTTAACATGTAGCCCTCTTTGTAAGACACAATGGATAAACTTAGACCTAACTTGTAGGGAACTTTTATTAATACTACTCCATTGTTTCCAGTGAGTGTGGAATTGGTCTTTGTGTAGTTAACAAACACTTCTACAATTGCTTGACGTAGATACTGATGACTGATAATGTCATTTACTTGAACTTTCAGCATAAACACAGATTCTATGAAAAAAAAGAAAAAAGGAGAGAGATAGGTCATAACCTATCATGTCTAAGCAGAATACTTAACTAAGCACCAATATTTTGTCATACTTTAATTACCAGGCTGAAAACAGGCAAAATTAATCATATTCTATGGTTTATTGACTGTCCAATTTCATGCATTTCTCCTTTTCCCTCACCCCAAATTTTAGCATTAAAAATGCATTTGTTCAACAAGAACAATGTGATTGTTCAATGCTAGCTGAAGTGTAAAATTATGCTGATGGACTGCTTAGTGGATATTTATTCTAATATACAACTTTTTATTCTTTTTTTCTACATTTTCTTCTGCCACACTGCAAAGCTAACTGGGACTCTCTGTTTTTCACAAAGTAAGTGATGCATAGATCAAAATGCTAACCCAGCAAGAGCAAGAGGGGGGAATAAAATAATGCTACTGGGAAACAGCATACGAGATATGAAATTCTCAATCGACAGATGCTGCAGTTCCAAACCCTAGTAAATGACAGCTCTATTAGGAACCAGATTCTCCTGTACCTTATATGAAAGAAGTCACATTTTACAATGTGCTGTGCCTTTCAAATATAATCACAAAAACTCAGAACATTATTTACCCTATGTAATGGATTATAAATGTCTGTAATAATTTAGGAATGTTATATGTTGACTTAGTTATTGAATATGTTGGTTTGGTTTAATAGCAGGCTTTGGGGAAAAAGCAAAGCAAGATAATAATGCTAGATAAGACAAACAAGGAGACCGGTGGCATTTTTAAAGACTAACAAATTTACTTATAACATGAGCTTTTGTGGGTGGAATCTCACTTTGTCAGAGGCTTGAAATTGTTTTCCAAAAAGCTCATGCAATAAATAAATTTGTTAGTCTTTAAAAGTGCCACAGGACTCCTTGTTTGTTTTGCTGAACTAAACACAGCTATCCCCCTGATTTTAGATAAGACACCTTAAGGCAGGGGTAGGGAACCTTTTTGTCTGAGAGAGCCATGAACGCCACATATTTTAAAATGTAGTTCCGTGAGAGCCATACAATATGTTTAAAACTAAATACAAATAAATGTGTGCATTTTATGTTTTAATTAATTGAATTTGAATTACTTTTAATTGAAATTTAATTTTAGAAAGGTTTTTAAAAAACCTTTAAAAAAGGTTTTTAATTAAAATTAATTTTTAAAGGTTGGGTTTTTTTAAAAAGGAAGAAAAAAAAGAAGGGAGGAAGGAAGGAAGAGAGA
>ML685793.1:20175571-20192665 GCA_007922175.1 Pelusios castaneus | reverse complement strand
AGCAAAGCCGCGGCCCCGGGGGTTGGAGGGAGCGGCGGGGGCTGCCGGGCTGCGCGGGGGTCCCTCACTGCTGCGCGGGGGGTGCGACAGCCGCTGCGCGGCCGCGCGCCCGCGCAGCTTAGAGGGAACACTGGCAGCGAGCCAGATGCAGCCATCAAAAGAGCCACATCTGGCTCGCGAGCCATAGGTTCCCGACCCCTGCCTTAAGGTAAAGATTTAAGGTGTCTAAAGCCATGTACACACTACAGACTTGTCCCGCAATAAAAGTTATTGCGGGACAAGCAAGCGTTATAACGCTTTACCCCATCCACACAGCACACCTTCTAGCGAAAAGGAGCGTTCACACGCTCCTTCAAATTTTCACTAGAAGGAGCAGTGCATGGTGGGCACCTTGTGGCTGCCGGCCAGCTGAGCCCCGAGCCAGGTCCCTGGTGGACCTCAGCTGCTGCTGGCCAGCGGAGCCCTGCTGAGCCCACGGATGGGGCTCCACTGGCCAATGGCAGCTGAGCCCCAGCAGGGACTGGGCTCAGCGGGGCTCAGCTGGACGGAAGCAGCTGAGCCCTGGCATCTGCGGGACTCAGCGAGGCTCCGATGGCCGGCGGCAACTGAGCCCTGCTGGGGTTCAGCGAGGCTCAGCTGCTGGCGGGGCTCAGCTCCGGGCTTAGCTGGCCGGTGGCTGAGCCCTGCTGCCCGCCACGGACCGGGGCTCAGCTGGTCGCGGCTGGAGCCAGGGCGGCGGGGCTCAGACGCAGCAGCTGAGCCCCAGAGCCTCAGCGGTGTTCTGCTGGGGGGGAAGAGGGGGCTCAGCTGCCGGCTTGAGCCACAGTCTGGCTCAAGCCACTATTTGTCAAGTTCACTGCTCTGATAGAGCAGTGAAATTGACAAATTTGACAGCTCTGGTGTCCCAGAGTGCCCTTGATTGGAACTCTGGGACATTTCTGGAGGCTGTCAAAAACACAAGAAGCGTACACACAGGCTCTACCACCCTTGTTTGGGTGGTTTACATGTTGCGCGGCAAGAGGGCTGTTGCTGCGCAACAAGAAGGATTTGTGTGTGTACACTCAGGTTGTTATCGCACAGTAAGGAGCCTTACCACGCGATAACTTTGTAGTGTGTACAAGGCCTGAGGGACAATGCCTGAGCTATTAACTGGGAAGTTCTCAGTTCCTTGAGTCCAGCCAAGTTACATCGCTTGTTTTGCCAATATGGAACCCCCAGACCAAAAGGACTATAAACAGTATAAAAGTCTCTGTGAAGAAGGAAAGGAAAGCAGTTGTTTGGGACTGTTCCCGGGGAACAGAATGACATAAACAAACCCTGTTGTAGGATCTGAAAAAGTTAGATCTTTCTAGGCTTCCGGCACAAAGAGAAAATAAGCCTTAGGTAAAATAAGTGTTTTGGGACAAGAGCTGGCATTTTATTCTGTATTTGTATAGCATCTAGCACAACAGAATCCTGGGTCCATGACTGGAGCTCCTAGGTGTGATGGAAACAGAAATAATAAATAGTAATAAGAGATGTATACAGGCCATTTCCTGTTTTAAAATCCCTCTTCTCTCTGTTTTGTTCTCACAACACTTTTTCTTTAAAAAAGTAATTTTGGGTCACTAGAATCCACTAGTGTCAGACTCTTGAAGGGATGCACTGTAGCTACCCAAACCCAGTTGATCTGTTGGGTTAAACGTTTTTTTATTTAGAGAAGGGGCGCAGAGAGCAGAGGGTGTCTCAAGATTATTTTCTGGAATGGACTCTGGAATTAGGCCATAATTCCTGGCTAAAGCCATAAAATTGAAGGCACCCTAAACTGGAAACCATAAGGGAATAAATCCTACGCACTGTTCTCCAGATGGCTCCCAAGCACATGGAGAAACACATGGTAGTTGCGGGTGGTTCCCCCCCCCCCCCCCCCAAAAAAAAAAAAAATTAGCCTGAGACCAAGGGGTTGGGAGAGTAAATCTGTGACTTTCCTTCAAGGTCTTCTATGGAGAGAATGGTCATCATTACAGGGGGCTAGGCTCATCTCTGTCCCTTGGAGGTCTCTGATCACACTCCCTCTGGCCTTAGGTCCCATGCCTTCACCTCTTCTGTGTTGAACTCACAAGTAACCTACTCTTAGATTAAGCCAGTGACCAGAAGTATGGACTGGGCAAACAGTCTTCTGAAAACAAAGTATTGTTTATTTAGCAGTAAGTATAAAAATATTAAAGGAAAAAAAAGGAGGTTTTTAAAAAAAGAGTCTACACAAGTTTCTCTTGCCATCTCGTGACGGTATCATAAGCAAGTCTAACCTCTTCATACATCCCCTGAGAAGTCCTATATCCACGGCTGGCGCAAGTATTTTTCGCACTCTAGGGCAGTGGTTTTCAAACTTAGGGTCAGGACTTAGTACTGGGTCACAACCTCAGGCACTGGGTGGCGGCACCCAGTGCTCCCACAGCCAAAAGACTGGAATGCATTGCTCAAAGATGTAATTGTTGGGTCATAGGCATAAATGATTTTTTTTAACTGGGTCCTGAGGGGAAAAAAAAAAGAAAACCACTGCTCTATGGTCTAGGCAAGCTATTACTTTGGCACCCCCTGCCCACTCCCTCCCAATAGAGAGAAAAAAAAATGATAACATATTAATATATTTTTAAATAGAGAAAAAAATTAACTTTGATCTAATTTGGTTTCCCTTAAAGCCTGGTGCCATAGGCGACTGCCTAGTTTGCATATATGGTCGAGATGGCCCTGTCTATATCTCAGTCTGGTTTCCCCAAATAACCACTGTCTTCTGTAGAGAGAATCCTTCTTAACACTGCAGGAGTGTGCAGATGTTTCCAGGCTTTAACCCTTTACATCAAAACCCTGCAGGTTGGCTGGAGATGGAAGTAAAAATCATGAAAGCAAACAGTTCTGATATTGTCCCTTAACACTTCTTAACTGTTGGCTGAGGTTAGCTTTCATGAGCCATTCTTTTCCCTCCTTTCTTCCTCCTCTCCCCTCCCCTTCCTTCTTTGCCAGATAGTGGCCAGCCAATGGTTTCCAACTAGTGGATCGCAATCTACTTCTGAACAGCAGTTGCAGTTAAAACCTATGAGCGTTGCACAATCTGCTAGCGAAAGGTTGGAGACTACCCAACCAACAGTCATACAGAAAAGACATTAATAACCAGGCCAACATACAGTATTTATAAATTATAAGCGTGCCCCAAATCCATTATAGCAGCCAAAGACAACACTGCTTGTATAGATTAATCCCTGGGGGAGAAGAAAAAGGGAAGGGAGGAGAGCGGAAAGAAGAGAATCTACATCTGGAAGCAGCATGTTCCGCTCTCTCTCCAAAAGCTGTAGGGTCAACTAAAGAGACACTTCTAGAATCTATGGACCAGCCCGAGAAAGAATGCATTATTGGGTAAACCTATGTGTGTTCATCCCAGTGAATAAAAATATAACAGCAAGGTACATCACATCTCTTGTGCCCCATCAAATTTTCATACTCTCAGCCTAGTTCTCACCTCTCTGGATCTGATCTGCTGTTCCATATTTGTCTGCTTTTTAAACACTGCTAATTAGAGGATTTGGCATCTCCTTATGATACCCAGTCTCTTGAAGAGATAATAATTACTTTGACTGTGACTTTGAGTGTGTGCTTCAAACTAGGGTTTCACTGATAATATCTGCATGCTACACTTATTCTCAAGATGTTCTGCATTACCTTAATTAATCCTGCATCCTGGATTCCAAATAAGTTATTAGGGAATCCCTAACAGCAAGAATACAGGAATAGAAGAAGTACCATGTGGCCACCAATATGACAACATGCTTTTTGGGAAATGGAATTCTCTCATCAACACAAACTCAAATATATATATATATGGACCCTCATCAAAATGGACTCTGACTACTCACTTTCATAGCATTATGCAACTTGGTTACAGAATGGATAGTTTAACCAATACAACATCTGTTTTATACACAGGCATCTTCAAGTGTTTTGTCATAATAGAACAGGAATAGAAAGAAGTACCATGTGGGGAAATGTTTTAATGATTATGTCAAGTGACATGTAATTTTGGTTTAAACAGCAGTAAAACGGCTAAGATTTTTCAGGATAAAATAACATTTTCTACTGCTAAAAAGCTGATACTAGTTCAACACAACAAAGTTATCTTTCCTATTGTCTATCTTGCATCATGATAATTACCCCTGCCATTGAGCCATAAATTGCTTCTCAATACTTTTTTATTTCAAAAAAATAAAATTAAATTAAACTAAGACAGAGATCAATACATGAATAAATGCTATGTAATGCAGGCGTCTGAATGAGAACCTCTATAGGGATTTAGTTATTTAGATTTATTATATCTAAAGTACACACAGTACATTAATCTGAAGTCAAGAGCTACAACAAAAACTGTCCTGGATTCAATCCAATAATAGTTATATTACACAGGTTGCTAATGTGCCACCGTCTCCTACATGATTCAACAAAACACATACACACAAATATTTTCTCTAATTCCTTCAAAATTACAGTAACACCTGTCAAGAGCAACTACTCACTGGAGTTAGCCAAGGTGGTCACTTGTAAGAGGTGATTTCTCTTCAAAGATCTGCACACTAGACGGCAGTGGTGTTCCAGGCCTCTTTTAGTAGTCACTTGTGACAGGGGCCAAAGGGGTAGCCGTGTTAGGCTAGGCCAGCAAAACAAACAAGAAGTCCTGTGGCACTTTTAAAGACTGCCACAGGACTCCTTTTGTGACAGGTGGTCTCTCTTCAGAGGTGGTGACTAATGCAGGTTTTATTGTGTATGTATACACATAACTGAGTGATACCTCCCTAAGTAATCAGACAGTATTTCTTGAACATACTTATTAGAATTAAATACAGAAGCAGCTGATAATCTCTCTACAGGTTACACTGTTTCTTTTATACCATTATTTCGCTATTCAAGTTTTGCTTTAAAAAAGTTACCAAAGTACAAATTCAAAACAGACATCTTTTTTAATCTTTTGCTCTTTACAGAACATATGTAATAGGAAGCACATCACAAGCAAAGTGAGGTTCAGATAACTGTGTTTACTTAACATATATTGCTTAGCCACATCTAGGTACCATTGCTTTGGCAGGGTTCTGACAACACAAAAGACAATTAAAGCCACCAAAGGGCTGACTATTTAAATGGATATCACCCAATTGTTACAAAACACATGATCAGATGTTAATTAATACCTTTCCCAGAATTTTATTTTTAACTAGAGCATTTCAGCTATAATTCACTTCTCTTATGATCCACCAAAACTGATATACAACACATAACACTAGTGTTGTCATCTCCAAAATGGTTCCTAACTCAGGGTGCGTCTGCACTTACAAATTAAGTTGACTTAAGCTTGCTTAAATCGACTTAATTTAATCTGCATCCACGCTACATTTTACTTAAATCGACTTAAGCAGCAGCTTAGATCAACTTTAGGAAAATTAAAGTCGACTTTATTAAACCTCGTTTTAAGTCGACTTCGCTGGCTAAGTCGACTTTATAAAGTCAATTTAGCCAGTGTGGACGCAGAGTAGCCCTAAGTCAACTTTAAGTCGACTTAAAGGGCTTCAGGGCTCCCGCACTGCCCTCCCTGCCAGGGTGGCTGGCATGCCCCCCCCCCCACAGGGCAGGACAGAGCCGTGCCCACCCTACTCCTATGCCCTGCCAGTGTCCCTGTCCAGCTCAGCCCTCATTATACCCAGGTACAATGGGGCAAATGCTGAGCCCCCTGGCACTTGACAAGGGGTGCCCCCCCTACCACTGTGGACCTGTCCCAGGTCCACCTAGCCCCTACAAGTCGACTTCAGCGCCCAGTGTGGATGCTCTAATTTGATTTGTTAAGTCGACTTAAATTAACAAGTGTAGACATAGCCTCAGAAACAGATCCACTTGAAGGTCCTGATTAGAGATGGTAAACAAATCTAAAGTTCCAAAACAGTTCAATTAAAAACAAAAAAAAGTTTTTGCAAATCAAATAAAATCTCTCACAAAGAATTTCTGGTTTTGTTTTTTAAACCAAATTTATTTTACTTTAGGATTCTATACCTTAAGGAGGTAGTGTGGAACTAATGCACAGAGCACTAGACTGGGATTCAGGAGACATGGGTGCTATCCTACTGCTCTACTACTGGTATGTTGGGTGATCTTAGGCAAGTCACTACATTCCCCGTGCCTCAGTTGTTTAATGGGGATAATGATTCCAAACTGCTTTGTAAAGAGATCTATGGAGCAAAGCATTAATTACACCACCATCTGTCATCACAGAAACTAAGTGCCTTCCATATAAAATGGACTTTAGCTAAACTAATTTGCAATTCCTTAAGAGGACAGGCCTAGCTAACTCAGATGTCACCTCTCTGTCCCCATCCTACTGAGGGCACATCTACTAATGGGGGCAGTCAGACAAAGACACACGGACCTGATCCTCAGACAGGACTCTGACCTCTTTTTGCTAAGTAAAAGGAGCTTTTAGATTCCTTGTGTGCTCATCTAGACCAGGGAGGATTCCCTCAGCATAGGAGACATGTCAAGAGGTGGCCCCAGGGGGTTATGGCTGTCTAAGACAGTAGCCCTCAACCTTTTGTGGGTCACAAAACGCATAGTGGTGTGCACAACCCTACAGGACACACCAGCCCCCCTCCCATCCCCGGCCAAATCCAGCCCTCCACCCAACTCTGTGACACACTTACCACTGTGTGGCGACATAGCAATGTGTCCCAACACAGTGGCTGAGAACTGCTGGTCTAAGATAGTCAACAAAGGATCAGGAGGATGCAAAGATGGCTAAAAGCCACCTTCGCCCTCCCTCTCTCTGGGCTGCAAGTTCTGTGTGGAGCTTTTTAGAGAAGCAGTAGAGGATTTCCCCCAGGTTGTTTTCAGCAAAGAGCTTTTCTCTGTGAAATGCCATGGCTCTGACAATCAGAATGAGCACAGCATTGCTTCTCAGAGCTCAACAAATGCCTCTACAAAAGCCTTACTCAAAAAAGAGAAAAGGAAACTAACTGGCCAGCATTTTCTACTCCAGAGCTAAACTGTCTTGACTTAGCCATAACTCTCAGAAGAATGACTCTGCTCAGGGCCGTCCCATGGGGGGAGCGGGGCCCAGGGCCAATTGGCCAAAGTGGGGCCTCCGCCCCTCCCCCATGCTGGAGGGGAGCGTGGCGGGCCGAATGGCCTGCTCCGCCTCCCAGGGAGCTGGTCCTGGGCCAGGAGGCCAAGGCTGCCTGTTGGGGGGAGGAGGGGGAGGAGTGGGGCCTGGGCCTGGAGACCGACTTGGGGGGGGGGGGGCGTGGTTGGAGCTGGAGTCGGCTCCGGTCCTGACGGCTGCTGGAGGCCACCTGCGGGGAGGATCCGGCTGTTTGGGACAGGCCGGCCCAAAGGCCAGGGCCCATGTGCTCCACCCCTGGGCCTGCCTGCTCTGCCCTGGGGGCAGGGGCCGGGCATAGCCCTCCCCGCCCCACTGCCTTCGGCTCGCTGCTGAAGGCAGTGGGGCAGCTGTGGGAGGAGGGCCTGCAGCGCGCGTAGGCCCCGCACTGCCCCGCTGGGAGCGGGACAGCGCGGGCCCACGTACCCTCAGAGCCCGGGGCAATCGTCCCATTCACCCCCCCTCCCCCCCAGGGACGGCCCTAACTCTGCTGAAGGAAAAGCAGAAAAACAAACAAAACCAACCAACCAAACCCTGTCCTTACTTGAACTGCTAAGATACAGCTAATTCTTTTCCCAAGTTTTATGGTTACAGGCATCTAGGTAATACTTCAAATATGCTGTTTAACAGAGAAGTAAGTAATCCTTAGCCTCTTCCCTTTGTAAATGTGTTTTACTCTTCAGTTACCTTTTCCTAAACCACCAATTTTCTTTCACCTTCTCAGTGTCATTACTGACTAAGAAAATTCACATTGGCGCTCACAAGTTGGTTAAAACGCCAAGTTGTTTTTAAAATGCTAATGAAGTTGTGAGGTAAAAAGGAATGAAAAAAAAAAAAAAAGACAGACCTACAGTAAAGTCAAATGAAAAGAAAAAAACAAACAAGAGTAATTACCAAAGAAATAAGGAGAGACCATTTTTCCCCCTAAGTTAAAACATTTCTTTAAAAAGAACATCCTAAATTTGGTATGAAAAAAGTTATCATTTAAATCCTCAGAACAAACCCTCATATTCTCCAAATATAAAAACACATTGAAATCCAAATGTCAGCCTACTCTCTTTTTTTACGTGCTAAAAGCAAAGCTGTGGCAAAATGTTCTTATGAGATGTAACTCAAGGGGAATTTTGTAACACCTATAGAAAAGAGCCAATAATCTTCTTACCTTTCTTGTCCTCTCCTTCCCTCAATATCCCGTCTAAAATAAACAAAAGGTAAAAGAGGACTACATATTACTACCTTGGAAAGTAGGATTTTCATTGCACTTATCACAGTTGATATTCCTCTTAAAAGGCTTTGAGGAGGGGGAATAAATGAAAGAAACATGCGTTGAAAGCATGTGCATACAACAGAGAAATTACTGAAGCATAGCTCTCCCGTGTAAAACTACATGTCATAATGGTATTGGAATCAAGATCTAAAAGAGTAATCACCTGTATAATAATTCTAGCATGCAAATACTAGTCACCTAAATTAAAAATATACTCATCTCACCCCCGATAAAGGTTAATTAAGATTATATAGGGCCAGATCTAACCCTGGTTGCTTTGCATTGCCAGAGAAGGATAACTAAAGATTGCTACTGACGGAAAATGTGTTTTAAAAAAATAGGTCAACAGGAAGGGGAAGAAAATAATACATTATCCCTGTAACTGGAGTACAAATATAAATGCTTTGGCTCATATTATATTGAGCATTAGGCAGATGATACTGTGCCAACAAGTACTTTTGATTTTATGTGGCATGTCTTTGGAAAGGTTATTTTCAAAGTCATCTTTCCTAGAAAGTACTGATACTAGGTAAAAAAAAAAAAAAAAAAGCCTACACATATTATGCTTCAACATAAACAAAGAGTGTGAGACTGAAAAAGTATCGAGTCTCAATATGTAAAATAGCTTCCCTCTTTTTTTTCCCCAGAATTGGTTTCAGTCTTCATTTGTATAAAACTGTCTGCCATAAGAAAGAACCTTCAGATAGCACCCTGGTGCAGCACAACTGTATTTATTAGAGATCTAGTTAAGACAAATAATTGATAGGATATAATACCTCAGGTTCTAAGTCCATTGATGCTGTAAATATAGCAGGGAAAATAATTCAAATTTTGAAAAATATACAGTATTGACAAAAATAAGAATTCAATTTCCTCATTTTTGGGGCAGCTCTAGTGAGATTGCTGATAACATTGTGCTCACCTTCTGGTTATAAGTAAGTTATGATAACTCTACACTAGCACTTTCATTGGTTGGGGTGTGAAAAAAACCACATCTCTGACTGACATACCGGTAAGTACAGGTGCAGACAGCACTATGTCCGCAGGAGAACTCTTTCCCATTGGCATAGGATGTCTACTAGAGAGAACACACAGTGGTGCCATGGTAAGGTCTCTAGTATAGACACAGCAACACCACTTATTTAGCTACTCCTCCAGTCCAATCCCTCTCCTCACCCCAAAACACACTTTTCACTGAAAAGCCTGCATTTTCTTACTGCTCAAGAGATCTTAACTATAATTTTTTCTTCAAGCCCTGAATGTTACACAACAAATTCATAGTTAATTGCTTTACAATACTGAAGTTTCAGATATAGCAAAATCACCTAATTTGAGAACCCGTCATGTTCGTTTTTAGTGGTGCGCACATGGACAAGCTATATCTCAACACTAAATAGACTCAACAGAACTCCCAGGATTAGAAAGATAGCTCTGTCTTCACTAGTTCCATTTGCAACACCCCAGAGGAATGCTAACCTGTAAGACCTTTAACCAGTTGCTGCAAAATGGTCTCACAAATACAACTGACATTTATATAGTTGTAAACACAACAGCTATATTTATTCAGCATAGCTATAATTTTTTAAATGTTCAAATATTTTAGTATAGGAAATAAAACATGGAGTTTTATTTTGTACATTTTTGTGAGCAATAGCATTTCAAGCTATATCCTGTAATATGAGCTTCAGAGTACTGCTTTGATATGGATGTGCCAAATGCCTTGCTTAACAATGGAACTGCATTTATGGAGCCACCATGAAAAATAAAAAATGACTATTCTACAATCCTAACTACATAATTCTAAACCAGCAGGGTAGGAGACTGAATTTTTTCCATTACATCTACAGTTATTTTCTTCACTCAGTGGATTTTCCTTGAGATAAGTTGGTTATATCAGCTACACCTTTTCCTGTGCTAAATATATTAAAAAATGCCACAGGCAGCTTTCAGGGAAGGATTTGATCGTGGGTATGAAAGTGCAGATTTCAATAACAGACAGCCTTTACACTCCCATAGTTTCACACGTTTTTTACTGAATTTTATTCAGTCAAATATTAAGGAACGGTGCAAGTCAAGGAACACAATGTCCACTTCCTATGCTGTCCTGTACCACTTCATATCAATATCTATTGCTACTGGATTTAACTAAAAAACAACTTGTGATTTTTAGAAAACTGGTGTTTGTTCTATCTCTGTACAATTTGCTTGTACTCTAATGACACTGCATCCAACTCTAGAATAGCTCCTGCCTTCACATCCTCTGCTGCTGTTGACTCTTGGGAGATGGCACAAGGGTATACTCTGGCGCAACATATTCTAGGATGAAGATAAGCAGTCTCAGTTGTCACTAGGGACAAATAAAAATAAATCTACTGTTGGAGAAGATGAATACATTCAGCCAATTACTGATTTATACAGGACCCTTGAAAGAGAATCTTCTAGAAAAGAGAAAATAAAAGATCCCCACTGAATTATTGTCAGATGATTTTAAATCTGAATGGAGATGGGCTTTCCTCCTCTCCTGCTACTCACAATAGCAAAAGAAAATGCAGGAGGAAACAAGCTCCTTTTCTTCCAAATCAGACATTAAAAATCCCTTTTCACCTCAAAATTTTGAAAATTTTCTTTAACAAGTTTTTATTCGAGTGAAGTGTTATCTTTCCAAGGTTACCAATATGTAAACTAATTGGTTGCTAAGTGCCATCTGTGAAGACAACTTGGATGGGGCACTTTGGCTCTTCCAAGATTTAATTATATTTGACGAAGGAAAGAGGTCAAATTGGGAAAAAAATAAGTAGTGATATACTCCAGGGCCCTCCTTCTCACACAACTAGCATGCTCTGCTAACGCAGGGGTCAGTGAGCAAGGGCCTCCAGCATTCCCAGAAGCCACTACAACGAGCATGGTAAACAACAATGGCTTTCAACCTCTTGCGGGTTATGATGTGCTTGGCGGTGTGCACAACCCTACAGGACACACCAGCCTACCTCCCACAAGCCAAATCCAGCCCCTTCTCCCTCCCCAGCCCTCTGTGTCACACTCACTGCTGTGTGGTGACACAATAATGTGTCCCAACACAGTCATGGAGAACTGCTGGTCTACACAAAGAGGACTGATGCTTCTGAGCCGCACTAGGTAGGCAGTAGGCACTCTTCAGCAGCAGCTGTGGCTCCTGAGCTCCCTCTTTGCTTTCCACTGGTTCTGGCACCGCCAGTGACTTCTGCTGTCTAGTGACTCCTTCCTCTCCTGCAGCAGCCACCCAAGCAGCGATTTTTTGTCCCAGTTTCAGACAGCTATTTTTAAATGTAAGCACCACTTGAAACAGAAAAACAGTACCCAACTAAGGAGAGAGTGATGCCCGATGGGGGCACACTCTCATTCCACCTCAAGCCCTCATCAAGGCTAACATTTATGACATTCCCATTTGTGTGCTGTTTTCTATTGTCTCTGTCTCAATAGAAAGGTGAATGGTGCCAGTAGATGTATTGATTTTTCAACAGGCAAATAACTCCATTCCCTTAGGCAAACAGAGGTTTCCTCATACACTAATTGTTTTATGATTTGAGGGAAGGGAATAAAATTAAGACATTCATTAATTATTCCCTTTCTTAGTAGAAGGCTGTCTTCCTCATCTTTGCCTATGATATGTTTAAATCAACATAGGAAACACAGTTCCGATTTTAAAATGCAAGATACTCAGTTTAGCGTGTTTTCTGTAAACGGTCTACAATATATTACAATCCCATTGGTAAGCAGATGAGAGCACCATACTGTGAGATTTGTTTGGTCTAAGATGAATAAACAATCATTTTTTCACCCTTCACTATTGCCTTTATAGAACACAGTATTTTTTGCTCAATCTAATTAGGGATATGAAAGGTGCACTGACCTGTAAAGAGGAAATCAGATGTTCCAAGAATAACAGGGCTTACCATGCGTTAGCACAGCATGAGTGGAAACATGCAGAGCTATCAATGTGGTAGTTAGGGAAGTTAGTTAATTTATACAGTCAATACACACGTTCAGTGATTATTTTTTTTTTAAAGTACAAATGAATAAAAAAATCTCTCGTTTCCATTAAAAAAAAAATCAACATAATAATCAAAATCAAGCAGGAGAATGACAAAATAAAGGAACATATTCTAATAAAAGCAAAGCCAATATACATTCAAAGCCATTAAAAAAAAATTTAAACCAGCATGCCTGGAAGTGAATTGTGACAGCAGCTAATTTACAAGGGCTGTTTTAATGCTGCAGTTAGCCATCCTCACTGTAATGTATGCCCAATCAGCAGTCACCCTTCATTCTTTATTTCAATACAGTGCACAGATGCACCTCTCAGGCTTTACTTCACAATGTATTAAAATGACAAAAAGCTATCCTGAAAATAGAGCGAAGCTGTTTTATCATTATATTCCAACAGCTGTTACTAGCACTCATCAATCAGTTTTCAGTTATCATGCTTTTCAGAGATTTGATTATCTGTGAGTCCAACTGAAAAGAATGCAAACTAATAAGTAGGAGTTCTTCAGAACTAATTCATAATCCATACTGTATATATAATCACCCATATTTTCTGAACTTTTTAAATGGATTGAAATTAGTTTCAGAGTAATTTAATCACAATTATTGTGCTTTAGGGAAAAAATGCTATTTATGAATCTGTGTTCATTTCAATAGCTAGCACTATTTTGAATTATGCTGTAAATAATCGCACACAGAGCAAGATACCTCTTTTGACACTAAACAAGTATTATTTATATATATTCTTAAATGGTGGAAGATCAGATTCAGAATTTAAAGGTCACGGCACAAAGTGAGATTAAACTAGCTAGAGACATAAAGAGTAACAAGAAAATATTCTACAAACACATTAAAAGCAAAAGGAAGACCAAGGACAGGGTAGACCCGCTACTCAAATGGAGGGGAAGGGGAGAGGAACAACAGAATATATGGAAATGGCAGAAGGCTAAATTACTTTATTGTTTCAGTTTTCATTGGAAAGATTAGTAGCAATTGGATGTCTAACATGGTGAATGCTAGTGAAAATGAGAAATACATCCTAGAATACTCAAGGAACTGACTGAGGAGATATCTAAGCCATTAGTGATTATCTTCAAAAAGTCTGGGAAGGTGAGAGAGATTCCAGAGGACTGGAAAAGGGAAAACAAAATGCTAAATGATTCAGCTTAACCTCCGATATCCAGAAAGATAATGGAGCAAATAATTAAGCAATCACTTTGCAAACACTTACAAGATAATAAGGTGATAAATAACAGAATGGGTTTGACAATTTGTTCTTAACAAAGAAAAGGATTATATTGTTTTGACAGGATAACAAGCCTTGCAAATAGAAGGGAAGTGGCAGATGTGGTATATCTTGACTTCAGAATGGCTTTTGATATGGTCTCAGACTCATAGACTCTAAGATCAGAAGGATTCAAGAAACCAATATGATCATCTAGTCTGAGTTACAGAACCTCACCCACCCACTTCTGTAATAAAACCTCTAAAATATGACTGATTTATTCAGGTCCCCCAATCATGGTTTAGAGACTTAAAGGTACAGAGAACTGAGTGAGCTGTACCCCATGCTACTGAGAAAGATGAAAAACCCCCAGAGCCTTTGCCAATCTGCCTGGAAGAAAACTCCTTCCCAACCCCAAATATGGAGATTAGTTAAACCCTGAGCACATGGGCAAGACTCACCAGCCAGACACCCAAGAAAGAATTCTCTCTAATTACTCAAAATCCACACCATCTAACGACCCATCTCAGGTTACTGGCATATCTGCCACCAGTAGCCAAAGTTCCGTCAACTGCCAAACTAGGGTGTACTATCATGCCACCCCCTCCATAAATTTGTCAAGCTCAGTTTTGAAGGCAGTTAGGTTTTTTGCCCCCATATAACCCCTTGGAAGACTATTCCAAAATGTCACTCCTCTGATAAGTTCCAAAGGTGTAGCCGTGTTAGTCTGTGTATAACAAAAACAACCAAAGTCCTGTGGCGCCTGAAAGACTAACTTATTTCTTTGGGCATATGCTTTCGTGGGCTGCAACCCACTTTGTCAGATGCATATGACCGAAGAAAATTGTTAGTTTTTAAGGTGCCACAGGACTTTTGTTGTTTGTATTCCTCTGATAATTAGAAACCTGCATCTAATATTAAGTCTAAACTTCCCAATAGCCAGTTTATATCCATTTGTTCTTGCGTACATGTTGGCGCTGAACTTAAATAATTCCTCTTCCCTCCTGGTATTTATCCTTCTGAAGTATTTATAGAGAACAATCATATCTCCCCTCAACCTTCTTTTGGTTAAGCTAAACAAGCCAATCTCTTTAAGTCTCCTCTCATAAGGCAGATTTTCCATTACACAGATCATCCTTTTATCCCTTCTCTGCACCTGTTCCACTTTGAATTCATCTTTTTTAAACATGGGCGACCAGAACTGCACACAATATTCCAGATGAGGTCTCACCGGCACCTTGTATAACGGTACTAACACCTCCCTTTCTCTATTTGAAATAGCTCATCTGGAGCACCCTAGGACCACATTAATTTTTTCATGGTTGCATCACATTGGTGGCTCATAGTCATCCAGTGATCAACCAGTATGCCCAGGTCCTTCTTACAGGAAAAAAATCTTGTTATTAGTCCCTAAATGCATGACCTTGCAACTTTCCACTATTAAATTTCATCCTATTCCTATTACTCCAATTTACAAAATCATGCAGCTTTTCCTGTATGATCTCCCAATTCTTCTCTTTAATGACAAACACCTCCCAACTTTGTGTCATCTTCAAACTTTATTAACACATTGCCACTTTTTGTGTCATGGTCAATAATAAAAAAGATTAATAACCTCCCTCAAGCCTGATCACCTTTCAGTATGACTGGTTATAGTTTTCCCTTTAATAAGCTCCTTATCCACCTTTTTATTTTCATCTTAATCCCATATTTTCCAATTTAACTAATAATTCCCTATGTGGGACTGTATCACATGACCTTCTCATAAAACTAGGGAAATACAACCTAGATCAGCAACCTGCGGCTCCAGAGTTGCATGCGGCTCTTTGGCTGCCCCGCCACCGGAGGACACTGCGGGTGGCCTGCACCAGGGTCCAGGCTCCCCCAGCCACCAGCACACCTTGTGGGGGACCCGCTCCTGGTTCTGGGCTCCCCCCACCAGCCACGGGACCCTGTGGCAGGTGCCCTGGCCCAGCTTCACTCACCAGAAGGCTACACCCATTGCGGCTCTCAAAACACTTGGTTATTGAAGGAATTTTTAAAAATGGCTCTTCTTATCTTTTGGGTTGCTGACCTCTGACCTTGATAAGGTAGGTGCATAACTGGTTGGAAAATTGTTCCCAGAGAGAAGTTATTGGTGGTTCACAATAAACTGGAAGGGCATACCAAGTTGGTTCCCATAGGGATCAGTTCTGGATCTGGTTCTGTTCAATATCTTCATCAGTGATTTAGATAATGGCATAGAGAGTACACTTATAAAGTTTGTGGATCATATCAAGATGGAAGGGATTGCAAGTACTTTAGAAGACAGGATCAAAATTTAAAATGATCTGGACAAACGGGAAAAATGGTTTGAAATAAATAGGATGGAATTCAAATGCAAAGTACTCCACTCTAAGAAGGGATCATCAGTTGAATACATACAAAATGGGAAATGAAAACCTAGGAAAGAATACTGCAGAAAGGGATCTGGGGATCATAATGGATCACAAGTTAAATGTAAGTCAACAGTGTAACACCGTTGAAAAAGAAACAAAAACAAAAACAAAAACCCAACATCATTCTGGGATGTATTAGCAGGACTGTTGTAAGCAAGACACAAGGAGTAATTCTCCTGCGCTATTCCGTGATGATTAGGCATCAACTGGGAGTATTGTGTCCAGTACTGAGGGCCTCATTTCAGGAAAGATGTGGACAAATTGGAGCAAGTCCAGCGAAGAGCAACAAAAATGATTAAAGGTCTAGAAAACAAGAATGAAAAAAATTGGGTTTGTTTCGTCTGGAGAAGAGAAGACTGAGCAGGTCATAACAGCTTTCAAGTTTGTTACAAGGAGGAGGAAGAAAAATTGTTCTTCTTAACCTCCAAGGCTAGGACAAGAAGCAATGGGCTTACATTTTAGCAAGGGCAGTTTTGGTTGGATATGTAGGAAAAAAATTCCTAACTGTCGGGGTAGTTAAGCACTGGAATAAATCACCGGGGAAGATTGTGGAATCTCCATCCTTGTAGATTTTTAACAGCAGGTAAGGCATGCCAGAGATGTTCTAAATAATACTTAGTTCTGCCACAGGTGCAGAAGACAGAAGTAGTTGACATCTTGAGGTCCCTTCCAGTCCTACAATTATCTATATAACTAAACGAGAGTTGTATATATGCATGGCGGGGACGCAGCTGCGCGCGCATCACAGCTGTGCTCACGCAGCAGCTGAATCCACGTCTTGCTGGCCGGGCTGGGGAGATTCAAATCTCCCGCCCTGACCACGCTCAGACAGAGCGTACTCAGGGCGGAGCGGCCTGGCCCAGAAGCCGCTCTGCCAGCCGTCCCTCCACCTCCGAGCCTCCGGCCAGGTAAGGGGGCTGGGAAGGGGCTGGAGGGAGGCCTGGAGAGGGGTGGGGGGGACAAGGAGAGTGGCTGT
>ML685793.1:20049673-20175171 GCA_007922175.1 Pelusios castaneus | reverse complement strand
TCTGCCGCCCCCCCGATCCCCCAGCTGCTCCTGCTGTCAGCAGGAGCCCGGGAACTGAGTTGGGCGATTCTTTAGAGAATCGGGGGTTTACTGGTATGATCTAATAGTAGGCTTCATTTGAGAAAGACGTATTTTAATAAATTAATCTTCAGTGAAACAAGTAACACACACTAGCCATATGGAAAGTACATTACTTTTCCCTAAAGGATTACATATGGAAGCCATCAAAACATGAAACTACCACCTGCGTAAATGGTTTAAATAAAGCCATAAAGTTACCTTCAGTGCACATAAAATAAAATGAAGGGGATAACATATCTAATTTGTGGATTAAAGGAAATTACAGAAAACTCCACTGTTTTTTTAAACAACAACAAAACCAGCTCCCCCCCCCCCCCCCCCACTAACTTCTTCAGAGAACAAACAATTTTAAACCCTGGCTGACCAAATGCTATAGTAGGCATTGTTTCATAAATGCTTTTAAAATGCTAATGCTGAAACTTGGCTTAAATGGAACAGTTCTTCTGAACTTTAAACAACGTTAAAAACTAAAGTATCTCTTTATAATATCTTCCTAACCAGGCTAAAACCCTGAACACAGTCACCACCCATCTACAGGCCACGTTTTAATTTTGGGTAACTGGATAGGGGAGATGAAGATCTAACTAGGTCTCTGACTGTTCTAGCTTTTGCAGGGCCTTGCTCTGAACCACAGACACATATATAGCATTATTCCACTAATTAACTCAGAGAAAGAGGGATGACTGCTGTTGGAAATGTTATTTTAATAAAAGCTCATTTACAATAATAAACGAGTTAAAGACATCTTGATTGACAATTTGATTTTCACATCTGTGCTATTGCTCTACAACATTCAAATATGTACAAAAGTGGTTCTCAACCTTTTTGGGCCCAGGATCCATTTGTAAACTTTGCTGGCTTGTCACAAACCAGTACACAGGTTTAGTGTAAAGAATATCTGGGTTACTAAATAGTTCTTATCTATGACATACAGCATGCAAATTAATGTAATAAGTACTAAACAAGTATATCACGTGTACCACACTGGGGGCTCCTGCACCACATGGATGGCTAGGCTTGCCTCCCAGTTTCTGGTGTTGCAGCCAGGACCCCAAGCCCTACGCTGATACAAAAATGTGGATCCTGAGCCAATGCGCTAAGTATCAGTATCTAGCCAATCTGTAAAGTGCATGCCAGGTTTTATGTGTATCCATATCCACACCTGAGTTTGGGCTTACACGGTCAGCATTCTGGCCTTCAATTGGCTCATTCCCCACATGGATCCCGCCCACTTTTTCCTTTTCTTGTTTGCAGTTTGTGCTCCATGCTGTCGATCAGAGATTTCTTTGGTAGCCAATCAAAGGCCAGCATGCTGAATTGAGTGGTGAGTGAGTGTTTCTTTGTTCCTCTGTGTGCTGCTGACGCAGATCATAGCAGCAGCTGCGATGATCGCACCTTGGGCAGATAAAAATAGAATCCATATCCGAGCTCCAGTCTGCAACAATGGGTCTGCAGATACCCATGGATCTGCAGGGCTCTACCCCCAAGTCTCCCACACAGCCCTTTAACACATTCTGGTGACCCAATTTTGGGTTATGACATGCAGCCTGAGACACCCTGATATAGAGAAAAACCAGGTCCTGTATGGGTTTAGGAAACCCCAAAATAGGTGAAGTAAGAGCAAATCTTGAGTGATTTTTTATGGACGTAAGCAGCTCCCAGAACTAATCAACAGACTTTGCTCCATAAGAAAGTGAATGGCCCATTCTTCAGCAATGCAATGGAAACTTTATTGTACAGTCCTGTAGTCTAGTGCTCCTTCAAGATGATTTTTAAATGCAGAATTGAACATTGAGATGCATTCTGCGCTGCTGCAGAAGATTTTACCAAAGACACTTGAAATACATTATTCACTTCAATAGTAATCAAGTACAGCACAACAAAAAGCTCAGAGCAAGAGGAAATGGGGCAGTAGGACAGCCTAGTTTCGGACCACCTTGTTTCCAGTTATCCAATTCCCACTGAGGTCAGTGACAACATTACTATTTACTTCTAGGATCTGGCTTGAGGAGCACCACACTACTTTTTATACTGGATAAGTACTTTATATTCTGTACAACAGAAGAATTTCATTGTATTCCAGCTTGTCCTAGCTGGCTCCAGCAAGCTCTTCTTGCTATTCAGGTGACACTCTGTTGCACAGTAAGATTACAAATTGAACTAAAAAGAAACTGGAGCTATTTTGTTGCCAACCCATTGATTAAGTAAAATATATTCTCAATAAAAAAAACCAAAACATCAAAACTTCACAGTAGTTTGTGTAAACTTACTGCTGAAAAAACATTTCAAGCCTTTCTCCTGGTTGTCAGTGTTATTTTTACTTGCTCAAAAGACAGCATTGTTTCAGTTATAATAAAGCATTAATTTATTTACACACCTCATGCAATACGTGTCACTTTGAGATGAACATGGAGCACACTATGTCTGCAATCCTCCAAACAGATAGATTAGAAGAGTATTCATAAGTTGCCCCTTTAAACAGGAGACCTATACTATTTACCGAGAACTCTTCCCCATGAATGCGCAAGTTTTACTGTCATCTTGTACTGGAAGCTTTAGTGGGTCCTTTTTGCCCACTTAGAAGACAGGACAGGTCAAACAGAGCACATCACAGTCCTGCTCCACACTGGTTTCCCATCCAATTCCAGATCCACTTCAAAAATCTTAGCACTGAGCTCTAAAACCCTTACATTTAAAATGGATGGGAACTAGATACCTCAGGGCTCTCTTTTTCCAGGACCAAGCAGCACTGTTGAAATGCAGTAAGGAACCTTCAGTGCACTCTGGCAGCATCTACAAAGACCAGTCAATCAATGAACAACACATTAGTGCACTTTAGAAACTATCGTCCCATACTGTACATTTCTGTATGTGTAGGCAAGCCTGAAGGTGACAGAAGTGTTAGAATTCAGAAAGGAAAACTGGACAGAACAATAACATTATGGAGGAGTAGAGCCTCAAAAATAAGACAGTAAAATTATATTAAGACAAAATATAACTTCTCCCCAATTCTATGCACCATTCACTGCAGATAGTTTACTCACTGGAATAAAGCTCTTTCGGTGTAAGACTCTAGAAGGGGAAGCAGCTCTGACTGCCTCAGTCGAGGCTCCAGTAGGGGGGCTCCCAAAGCAGCCATAGGGTCTCACTGAACAGCCAACCAAACACTTCAAAGTACTAAGGGGGACAGATGTTCATTAATTTTTAAAATGCTCCGGAGCATCAGCAGCAGGAGGAATTGACAGAACACTCCATCACCCACTATGTGGCAAAGACAGGCATGTTCAAAAATAGCCTTAATTAACGAGCACACACCAAATCAAGGCTAGTCACAGTGCTGAGCCTGACACGAACTTCAGGCTGTCATTGCTGTTGAGATTCAAACATTCAGAACTATTTGATGTACTCCTCCACATGACCATACCTAGTCTCCAAGTTTTAGTTTTGAAACCGTCTGAGGTTAGTGCTACACAACAGATGTTACCAATGTGAACACATGGTTGAATTTGCTTCAATGGATTATGCTGGTGTTCACAGACACACCCACACGGTTACACACAAGGAATCCTTTTGCACTTTTAAAGACTAACACATTTATTTATCGCATGTGGTTTCGTAGGACACCCCATCTTCAAAGCGTCTGAGGAAGTGGGATTTTCTCCCACGAAAGTTCATGCAATAAATTAATGTGTTAGTCTTTAAAATTGCCACAGGACTCCTTGTTTGTTTGGCCGAACGAGACTAACACGGCTACCCCATTTGGAACTCACAGGGCTGACAGACTTGCAGAACTTACATTCCTACTAGCTGAACGATCTAACGGCAGTATCTTCAGAACCGGTACTCTTCCTTGAAACGCAGAAGTTCTTTTTAGTAGCTTAAATATAGGTCTGAAAGCCAGAAATTCCTCATATCTAATCCTGGGTATGCTACTGACCCAGATATACTGTTGGACCCAAGGAAAGTAACTTAGGTCTGGTCTACACTATAGTTAGATCACTGCAAGGTAGCTTGTATCAACCTAACTATGTAAATCTCTACACTAAAACTTTGCTCCCACTGACGTAACTGCCCTGCAGTGTTGACTTACTAACGCCACTTCCATGAATTATAGTCAGTGTAGATGTAGTTAGGTCCAGGCTTGATAAAATTGCCAGCCAGCTAGGCGCCCAGCTTCAAACTAAGGTGACTAGCTGCAATGGCCTCCACCGCCAAAAAACCACCACTGTCACCTTCAGCGGCGGGGCAAAGCCCCTTGCTGCAGAAATGCTGAATTTACCAGTGCCACTGAAGGCTCTATTTTTAGGTGCCAGGGGCTACTCCACCACTGCAGTTCTATGGCAGAGCTAGGCGCTGTGGCGATCTGGTGCCTGGGGTTCGTCGAGCCCTGAGTTAGGTTGACGCAGCATCAGTGTTCACACCACATTGCTTACATCAATTGTTACTTGCAGAAGCCATTCCACAATGCCTCACACTGGCAGCACAATTGGTACAGGAACTCCTGTAATGTACATTACACTATACTTGTGTCAGCAGGAGCACTTATACTGACTGTGCTATCAACGTGGGGCATTATGAGATGGCTTCTGAAAGTCAGTAACAGTTGATGTAAGCAATGTGGCGTGTGCACTGATGATGACACAAGAAGCATAGTGTAGACATGCAAACAGTATTTAATTACTGCAGCGGCTGTCTGCTGACGTAACTAAAATTGACATAATTTTGTAGTGTAGACAAGCCCTTAGGTCTGTATTTATCTATCGTGTAAGCCCTGATATGCAGAACTTGAGCATGGATGCGTCTTTGTGACTACAGTAACTAACTTGTCTACATGCAGCAAATATTTTACAGACACAACCAGACAATGTGAAGTTTATTCTTAGCCTTTATAGTGTGAATGGGGATAAGAATACTTGCCTATTTCATTAGGATGATGTGAGTCTTAAAGTTTGTAGAACACTTTAAAGACAAAGTGCTAAGTATTATTATTAATCATTTATACTAAATAAAATCCATGCACAATTAAAACACAGTGTTTGCATACTGACTTCAAATGAGCAATTAACTGAAGATGTTACCCAGATTACTAATTAAACATTTAATTTATTAATTATAGCAAAATTAAAGCATTTGATCATTAGAATTTATTTAAATATTTATTGTGGGACAATTAAAAAAGCTGGATTCTTGTAACACTAATACATGAATAGCGCTTTCATGTCTTAAAAGTAAGTGTGTTCAAAAGAAAAAAAATAAAGTAGAAAGGAACTCCACATTTTGGGCAATTCACTTAATCTCAAACTATATATTGGCATTGTTCTCTTTTCTTCCTACTCACCTTTCTTGCTTACCTTATAATTCCCAAAGAGAAATATCTTCTCTCTCACTCATCTTTTCATGTTGTTCCTTTACTTGGAACAGCTTCCCACCCCTCTTTGTCTATCAACTATCCTCCTCCTCAAATCCTTCTCAACATCCATTCCATTCTGGGATGTTGTCCTTTGTGTGTCTGCACATCCCTATGTACCTATATGATATTTGCATCTGTAACAGGTTATAAATTATGGGGAAAGAAACTTGCCATCTTGTTTCTCTAGAGTACCTTGCACATTTACAGAATTATATAAATTATTAATTACAAATGCATCAAATTAAAATAAATCAAATCCTTCAAAAATGAATGTTGTTAACCAAAATCTATAAACACATAGATTTCGCAAACCAGGGAGGATCAGGCCCAGCAGATAATGCCAAGATCCCAAAGAAAACCTATGATCATTAAGAAACAGATGATGGTGAGTCAGTAGGCAATACTCTTCCATCTATAGGGCCCTCCAAATCTGTGGATATCGGCTTTATATCTGCAGACCATTTTTGAGGATTGTGGATTGGATGCAGATACAAATTTTGTGTCCCGTTAGGGCTCTATGCATCTGGTTCAGCAATGAACTAACATCCCTGTATTATCCAAAAATTGCTGCCTTTCATGGAAGATGAAAAACTGAACACCGACAGTTTTATGGTTTCAATGATTTTGTGGACTTTTGTGTCACTTTTATCCACATCTCAGTCATGATTTGATAAATATGATAAATACTTTTTATTACAAAAAATGTTGAATTGCCTTAGTTGTACAGCTTGATATATAATTGAAATGAGGATAATACTGCGTTCTTATCTACTGGTTCTGCAAAATTAGAAATAAAATTACATGAGAGGGCAAAATTATTGTGGTTGTACAAGGTAGCTCTGTAAGAAACAGAACAATAATAGCTATGTTCGCTATTAACATCAAGAATAAAGAAGCCAGTAAGGTTACTTATTCTTCAATTCTTCCAAATAAAATTTACACACAAGCAGACACACACAGCTTTTACTGACAACTCTCCAATCTAAATAAATAAATGTTACATATTCACAAATGATAGGATAGCAACATCATTAGATCATCTGTGCTCAAACAATATTGAGAGCTTGGCCATATTTTTCAAAAATAGGAGCCTAAATTTATTTCTAGGCATCTGGATAAGTAGCCTAATTTTCACAATGCTGAGTACCAAGAAGTTCCCACTGACGTCAATGAGAGTTGGCTGATCAGCACTTTTGAAAAATCAAGCTATTTCTTTAGCTACCCGGCCAAAAATATGCTTTAAGACCCTAACTGTAGGCTTCTCTTTTTTAAAATCTCATGTCAAATTCAGTACTCCAAATTCAGATGTGATTCCAGTGAAGGCCTTGACTTAGGGCAAGTCTATTCTGCCAGCTTGTATAACCCCTGTTGACTTCCTAACTCCCCTTTGGCACATAATCTTCACTGAGCTGCACTGACAGGAAATGCGTTCCCATCAACACGGTGCTACGCCACTTGAGGGAGTGGTTTTATTAAGTCAATTTCTGGATCGACCAAACATGTCTTTACTGAGCAATCCAGAAAAATCAATCTGATGGTGGCGACTCTGCTGCCGTAAGTGTAGACATGGCCTAAATCAAGACTTATTTTGGCCTATGGACATTGATTAAATATTTTTATCTCCACCATGTTGACAGTCGATATGTTTACCTAACTAATACTTGAACTACATGGAGAAGTGAAATGGTTTGGAAAATTTCCATTCTTTAAAAATTACTCTAGAATACAATTCCACAAATACATCAGCTAATCCAATGACATAATATTCCTACACAGATTTATCTACAAGTAACAGCCCACAGTCAGGCACATATAAAATGCCCTATATTAACTGCACTAATTTTAGTGATCTAGAAAAGATTGATGATTTCTTATCTAACCTGTCAGAAAACATCCACCATATTAAGCTTTGGCAGCCAGCTGTAAACATAGAACAAAATCTGAAATATAAAATTAACAGATCCTCAGAAATAAGCCAGAAACAAAATAAGTGAAAAATAATTAGAATGTAAAATAATTAGAAGTAGCTAAACTCCCTGAACACCAGAATCTAAGTGACCTAGTTTTAACACAATACAGAAATACATCCATTGCCTAGATACTTTAACATTTCACTTACCATACAAAGAAAGTCATAAATATGAGAAACTGGCAGAAAGCATGCATTATTTACTGCCTGTAGCAGCAGCTTGGTAACCTAGTCAATAGTAGTAAGACTTCGGAGCAATTCAATCTGAATGTCAGTAAAACAACCAAGAGGACCCTTCTAGAAATGTTGACAAAGGCCAAATGTTGTCAGATTAAGGACCTGATCCTGCAAATTTCTATTACTTTTATACCCATTTGCCATTGCACTCACTTCAAAGAGACTCCTCATCCATGCAAATTAAGCACATGAATAAACATTTGCAGGTTTGGAATCTAATATATCACACTGCATCCTGTACTACTTGCTCTAAATTCAAAGAGAAAATATAGTGTGTACATGGATGAATTGGAATTTACTAGAGAAGAAAAAATGAGGCTCCTGCTTAATAATAATAATAATAATAATAATAATAATAATAATAATAATAAAGTGCCACCTGCCAAGTTGATCCACATTCTGCAAAAGCCATTAAAAGAAGTAACATTCATCACAGAATATATAATCTATAAATCTAATAAAATATTTAAAAGCCAATGTGGTTATTTACATGAACATTTACCGATTTATAGGTCGTAATCACATTTAATACTTTAACATTGTTTACCAAATTTTTCATACAAGGATAACTGGCAATATTGACAAATAGTAGCTCAGGAGTAATAAAAAAAATCCAAAAAATGAAGAATGCACTACTACGATAGTCAAATTGGTAAGAACAGTTCCAATTACATAAGCTTGTTCAATACACTCTTTACCTGGCCTATCTAAAAGCAGTAATTCTAGAGATATTCTGAAAGACGATTTCCCCAAATTTCATGAATTCCTGGAAGCAGGATCATATGTTTAGGCTAATATGTAAATATGGTGCTAATTAGGTTTTAATTGCAACCCCTCCTGCAGGAGAATTCTTCTTCAGGAAGAAGGTAGGAGGGAGCTTCCTTAACATTACAACCATTGTCTCCTTAATGTTAAGGAAGCTCCCACCTACAATGGGCCAAAGGGAGAGACCTGATGAGCCATTAAGAAGACAATGGTTGTTGACACCCTCCAGTCTAAGGCATTCCTTCAGAATGACACAAGTTAAAGTATAGATATAACACCAAATTCCTCACTAAATAACTTCTAATATAAATACAATTCCTAGACATAAATTATATAATCATTCCCAGCAAATTACTACCTTTCTATTGATACCAAACATGACATAGATCCTATGGATTATAGCATTTATGAGATATCCATAGAAAATAATATCATAAATGCTTCCCTAAATCCAAATTCCAAAGGGGCAGCCGTGTTAGTCTATTGTAGAAAGACAACAGAGTCCTGTGGCACTTTTAAAGACTAACAGATTTATTTATCGCATAAATAAATCTGTTAGTCTTTAAAAGTGCCACAGGACTCTGTTGTCTCCCTAAATCCAGACAGCGTCACACTCTGCCCACATGCCCTGCCAGGGTCCCTGTCCTCCTTTGCCCCATTGCACACAAGGGGTGCCCCCCGCCACCGTGGACCTGCCCAAGGTCCCCCTACCCCCACAAAATCGACCTAGAGCATCTAGTGTGGACGCTCTAGGTCGACTTTGTAAGTTCCCCTTTAAGTTGACTTTAATTTTAAGTGTAGACACACTAAGTCGACTTAACTAAGTTGACTTAGTTAAAGTCGACTTGAATTAACAAGTGTAGACATAGCCCATGATGCCACAAGAGTGTCAGGTCTTGTGACACCATAGAGCAATGGGTATGCAAGACTGCGCTTCGTGAGACCACACACCCTAACAGAGAGAGAGAAAGAGAGAGATGTCTTCCATACACAGCACTCCACGATGCTGTAAGAGTGCCCTATTATTTTGATTTATGGTATGTACCGCCCATTTGAAGTACATTTAAGTCAAATTTGGCCCGCCATAGAAAATGAGTTGGACGCCCCTGGTCTACACTTACAAGGTCTGAAAAAGGGTTCTGTGGAAGCTTGAAAATTTGTAACTTCCACCAGCTTGGGGCAATAAAAGATATGAACTCACTCAATCTGTTTCTCACAATCCTGGGACCAATACCACTACACTACAGCAAGCAATCATTTAAAAGGGGGCAGTGACAATTTGGACTTTATTTGCACACTCTGAGTTCAGTAATCTTTTTTAAAAAACAGAATTTCACCTTTTTAAATGCATGCCTATTGAGACAGTTTGGGAAATATGAATCCAATTCTAGACTCCACTTGGTATTATGAACACTACTTTATTTGTAACAATCATTATGAATTAAATCATCCATTTGCAGGAAGAACCAGGCAGGTAGTCAGGAGGAGCTATTTATGGAATGTGTGGCTAAGCATCCAAGAGGCCCTGGGAATAAATGGCTCTCACTGGCTTGAATAATGGGATTTCTGCTAGGAGGAACTTTGAAGGGACTGTCCCTTCACAGAAATGTGTTTGGGGAGAAACGGCTGGAATGCCCTCCCTTTTTCCTTCTCCCCACCAACTAATACTCTGCACATTGCTGAAAGAGCTGTGGTTTCATCATTGGATCCATCTCACTGAGCAAGCAAGAGACTTTATAAGGTGCGCTTCTCCATCATGAAAAACAAGATACATCTGTAGAAGTGAGGACAAGAAGGACTTTACTGAGGGGCTTTACCTTCTCTGAGGGACACTGTCCAAACCTAAAGGACTCTAGGAAGTGGTGTTAGAGGAGAGAGAGAGAGAGAGACACCGATATTTAAAATGGCCTTTTAGGTGAGTCCCTAGAAGACAGCAACAGCCCTCCTGCTCCTCTTTGTCCATACACTTGATCATTACCACAGGTAAGAACGACTTGGCAAGAGGGACTCTGCCCAGCCAGGCACGCTGGCAAGCCTTTGACTCAGACTGAGCAAGTGACGCTGAGGTAAAGGAATGTCTCCAGACTGTTATTTTCAACGATCTGTAACTCTCACATGCCTGATCTACCCTCCTAAAAGAGACTGATAAAAGTCACATTGAGTTGACCTATTTGTGCATGTGTCTACACTCAAATTTGTCTCTGGCTGATATAAGTATCCTATTACAGCCACACAGTAAATCTCCCTCTTCTGCATAGCTCCATGGTAGCTCTTGTACCAGCCTTTGTTTATCGCTGTTCAGACTCAGCAGACAGAAACTCCACCTCTGTCCTGGCACCAAGCTTTTCCCCTCTGCCTCAGAGATATTATGAGGGACATGACTGGGGGCAATTATGATCACTTGGGTATTTTTCTCACTGAGCAAGTAAATGCTTCCAGCATCCCTTCACTCTACCGAACGCTTGAATATTGTTCAACAGTTGAATGTTGTTCTGAACGTGCTGAACTGGCAGCTGAATCTTTCCTTGTCAAGGTGACCAGTGTACGGCTTCCTGAAGCAGGTCATTAAGGAGTAGGCTGGGTCCCAAAGAACTACTATTGGCACTTCATTGCTGTCAATGGTAATCTGCTGATAGGGAAAGAATGTCCTTGCTTGCAGCTTTCTAAACAGTTCTTGTTCTTAAGACCCTCCTTGACCAGACAATACTGAACTGGTGAAGTGTCCCCAGGAGATTCACCATCACTTGCATAACCAAAGAAAAGTAGACCTTTCTCTTGATGTACTCTGTGTTACGGTGGCCTGGTACCAACACAGGGATACGTACGCAGCCTATCGCTCTATCTCAGTTCGGAAAGTGCACAGCAGCAATTCATCCACTATCTCATGCACATTGGTGGGCATCACGGTCCTGCATAGCAGGAGACAGTTCTCCTCCACTGTGGGTTTTCTAACTCCAAATGATTTCCCACTGACCAGTAGCAATCTGGCATTACAAGCTTCCACAGCTTGTTTTTTATCTATTTGTGTTGCTCTCATTTGGGTGTCCTCTTGTGAGGGTGGTAGGCAAGCTCAGCATGCAGACCCAGGAATGGGACCCTTCTGCATCTAAAAATTCTGCAGCCATTGCTTGTCAACCCAAATCTGCATTGCAATGTGATCCCACCAATCAGCTTTCATTTCTCAGCCACAGAAGCAGCGCTCCATTGTCTGCAGCTGCTCCTTGACCACCACCACTTGCCACCACCCTTTAACTGTTTTCCCTTATATCCCTCAAACTGTCCTCAAAGAAACTGCCATATGCCCCTTTGCGGCAGTACATCCTGAGGATCTGTGAATATCAGAATTGTGTGTCCTATATTTGTAATGTTCATGAGACCAGCACAGACCCTGCAGGTTCTGTCAGAGATAGCTGATGTTGAAAAGTGCCACTCAGGTTTGTGGGACTTAAAAAAAAAAAAAGACATACAAGATACGGATGTCCTTATGAGATGGAGACAGTTGTGTGCTGGAAAACTACCCCCTAGTTCACAGGGATCCTGGGTGACTCATTTCTAACCCATGAAACATTGCAAAAAGTTGCCCCAAAGCATTGGCATCTGACTACACGCATGGAACAGCAGCTCAAGATGCCGTGCACTTTGTAGCAACGTAGACACCCTTGTTGCGTACACACAGTGCAGACGCAACGAGACGCACGTGCATGCGCCTGAGCGATATACAACTCTGACAGCTGTACATTGACATGACTGGCATTGATCAACGTTCAAAGCAAAAGCTTTAAGAATAAAGTCACAGTGGTAACTCCTTTGCTACGCCTGAGTTCCTTCCTTTCATGTCACATGGTATCCAGAAGGATTACATCAGAATCCCAGGGAGTCACAACCAAGATGGAGCTCCGGGAGAGCACATGTAAAGAACAGGAGGGAATGTTCTCAGAGGTCATGGTCACCATTTTGGATCAAGGGCTCCTGAGCAATGGCCTCCACACACCCAATGGCCTCAGACAAGAGTTTTGAGCCCAGAGCCTAAGCGCTAGAAACAGTGACTAAACTCTATCCAAACCCTTCTAGCTTAGAAATGACTGGATCTTCTCACAACTGATCGCTGAGGATAGAATGGTTCTGGGCCAGGTTGTAACAATGTCTACCTTTTAATTATATTTATAGTAAATTAGCAAATGTGAGGGAGAAATACCTTAACGTCTGTGGAAGCACAGTGTCCCCTGTTGTACCTTATGTAAGTATTTTATTTTTTCAGTCAACAGCTACAATGAATAGCTATGAGTACTCACTAGCTAAGATAACAATTCTACCTAAATATTTTGCATTAGAGAACCTCTCGAGGAAAACTGCTTGATCTTTGACAACAAATGTCCATTGAAAAAGTTACATGGAAAGAACAGTGAATTAAACACTCAAAAAAATCAGGAACAGTCGCCAGTAAAGGTGCCCCTTTGTGTGTATGCATTATGATTCAATTTCTAATAACACGATCATATGCTATTTTTTTCCCCACTACACCTCAGCTTCATTCAGTGCACAAAATGAAAACTGGGTCTAGTTCCATATACGTCTTGGGGTTTGGAACATGTTTTAGTGATCTCATGAGTTATCAGAATTTTTATTGTAGTATATTTTGGTTATATGTGTAGTCATCACTTAATGTACTGGATAAAACACAGAAATTTTGATAAACTCTAGGTACATGACCGTGAAGTTATGCCAAGGCATGTTAGCGACCACAATAACTCTGCTTCTTCTTTTTAATGCAACTTTTACGTGCCCCAGTTATCCAGCTGAACGAGTTTTAGATCTTTGGCTATTATGATAGCCAGAAGATTCACCCTCCTGAGATTAAAGGCCCAAACTGAAGGACAAAAGAAAACCTATGGTCCAGAGAGCTTTCAATTACACAGGTTTCATTTCTTTAGCATAAATAACAGTTTCTGTAACCTTCGTTTAACGGCTCAGCATTTCTGATGTAACTAATTTACCACATTACAGTAATAATTAAATAAATTCAGTTAGGTGTGGATAAGGATAAACTCATATCATGACCATTAAGAAAAGGTGATCTAAACTAAGTACTTTAATGAGTGATTTCTGTTATCACAATCTATGACACATACTGACAGAGAACATCTCTGTACATATACTTCAAAGGATTCATTTTTTTAAAAGGTGGCTTTTTCTCCTCCACTCTCTCATTGGCTGCCTCTAAATGCAAGCTTTTATTTTAGAATAAATGATTATACAAGTTTGTAATGAAGCTGATGGCATTATGAAGGAATATAAAAAATATAATCCCAATCTAACATTTTGGGGCATTATAATAAGATTTCATCAGGATGCTCTACATACATTAGCTCCAATACCTTGAAAAAGTTGTAATGAATGGTATGTTATGAATGATATACAAGTTAGATGTGGAAGCTATTAAATAATTTTGTCCGATCCTCCTTCGAATGAAGAGTTGCTTCCTATTGTGTATTTCCTGATTTTATCCATTCTGACATTTTCTTGTCTACCAAAGCATTTTCTTTGGGAGGCAATTCCACAGGTTAATAATGTTGTACAGTCTTTTTCTAACCATAACATTACGGGGCTATTTTTCAGCATGGTATAGGTTATGGTCCAGATTGATTTTCTTTAGCATTGATTTTCTTTAGCATTGATTTTCTTTAGCATTATTGGGGCTAAGGATGGATAAAAGTGATAATAAATGGACTTTTTATTTTAAATGAAATATTTACAGGGGGACTTTTTAAGTTAAATTTGAAGTGACAACCTCTGTTAAAGTCTGAATTTATAATATATTAAAATCTTTTAAATGATGTATAAAAATTAGTATTAAGCAGTGCGTATATACCGACAAGATGTAAAAAAAAAGACAAACCACTGAACCTCACCACTATTAATCTGCCTAACCACCTGGAGCCAGAGTTTGTTGAAGTGCTAAACCAGGTTTTTGACAGCACTAGCCTTTTCTGCAGGTACAGAAAGAATATTTTCTTCATTTCCATTTATTGAATGAGTTCATTTCAAAGATTAGTTCATTTAGAAGTTAAGTTTTAACTAACAGAGCTGAAAAAGCAGAAAACCTTGTTTTTCTTTTCTATATGAATAAACATTAGATCTGAGATGATGAGATCTACTATGCTCTACAGTCTTGAAGGACAGTTTTCAGAAATAATCATTTCAATTCACTTCCTCTGTTTAATAACTTGGTTCATTTTAAATGCAAAGTGTGTTTTGATTAAACTCTTTGTTTCTTATGTATACAGCACACTTACAGTAGTGTTATTTAACACAATAATTAATATTGTTTTGTGCATTTAATTAAATTTGAAGTCCCATGCAATAGAGGTTGAGACAAACAGCAAGTAAAAAAAATGATCATCTAGTGTAAAATGTTAAACTAATTGCTGTATAAATATGTATAGATCTAGTGCATCATATCTCCTGGCAAAACGAAGCACCAAATTTAGTGTAAAGATCATATGTAGTTTTAAACCAATATGTTTTAATGGTTACCAACCTTTCTTTAAGAAAATAACTAAAAATTCCAAAAGCAAAACACAATTAAAATTGATTATTTAAATCAAAGTTTCCTGCTCGTTGATTTAAATCTGTAGGATGTCAAAATATAACATTTCCACACACACTGAAAATCACACAAACAAACAGTACCTCCTTCACCTATGACATTTAATTCCCTAAAGATTTTGAGTTCGAGACACATACGCTCCTCTAACTTCAAAGTGGAGTAATATAATCTAAAGACCAGCTATTCAAATCTCACTGCATGTTTCTCATTAATTATAAAGAAAAATTATAAATGCTGTTCAAAAATGTCATTCATTAAGGAGAACTACAGAAAGCTTACTAATTTTGCTAAGTATCTTTTCTATCACAAACACCTTTAAAATCTGAGATTGGTGCTTTAAGTGAGTTCTTTGTAAAAGTATGGTAATATTCATTTCTCTTACCTTTGATACCAAATGATCAGCAAATGGAGTAGATATAAAATGTGACATAAAGGAATTGGGGGGCTAAAAATTCCCTTCTTTAAACAGTCAAGAGATGATCTCTGCTATAGATGGCTATCTAGTCTGAGAGAAGTTTGTAGGTACACTTCACACAAATCCTGAACAGCAGGTGCAGTTTCATACAGTTCCCTCATCTTGAGTGTACAGGCAGAAAAATATAGAAGTCTGCTACAAATGAAGAGAGAGGTTTTGAGGGAAACAGTAGCTGCTAATCTGTACTGTGCTGACATGGATGTCTGTCTGTTCCTCAGGCCATAGCTGTACTATAGCTACAGCACCAAAGCCATGAGAGAATAACCCCATAGAGTAGACACAGGTTACAGTGATGGAAGGGTATTTAATGTACCTCTCCTAAGTGATGGAAAAATCATGGAGCAGGGCCTCAAAGAATCCATTCTGAGGCACTTGCAAGAGGTGATCATAACAGTCAGCATGGATTTACCAAGGGCAAATCACGTTTAACCAACCTGACTGACTTCTATGATGAGTCGATTGGCTCTGTGGATGTGGGGAACGAGGTGCACATGACACACCTTAACTTTAGCAAAGCTTTTGACACAGTCTCCCACAATATTCTTATGGGTTGTATGAATGGACTACAAGATTAATAGAAATCTACCTTATTGGGCTCAGTGGGTATCGAGATCAACAGCTTGAGGTCTAGCTGGCAGCTGGTAACAAGTGGAGTGCCCCAGGGGTCAGTGCCAGGGCAAGTTTTGTTCAACATCTTCATTAATAATCTGGAGGATGGAATGGATGCACCCTTAGCAAATCTGCAGAAGACACTAAGCTAGAGGGAGTGGCAGATATGCTGGAAGGTAGGGGTAGGATACAGTGCCCTAGACATATGGAGAATTGGGCTTAAAAAAAAAAAAAAATCTGATGAGAGTCAACAAGCACAAGTGCAGAATCCTGCACTTAGGATAGAAGAATCCTGTGCACTGCTACAGAGTGAGGACCGACTGGCTAGGCTGTAGTTCTGCAGAAAAGGACCTGGGGACTACAGGAGACAGGAAACTGGATACGAGTCAGCTGTGCGCCCTTGTTGCCAAGAAGGCTAACAGCATATTGGGTTGTGTTAGTAGGAGCATTGCCATCAGATTGAGGGAAATGATTATTACCTTCTATTCAGCACTGGTGAGGCCACATATGGATGTCCTGTTTTGGGCTGAGGGAATTAGTTTTTTTTAGTCTGCGGAAGAGAAGAATGAGGGGGAATTTTATATCAGCCTTTAACTACTTAAAGGAGGTTCTAGGGAGGATGGACCTAATCTGTTCTCAGTGGTAGCAGATGACAGAAAAAGGAGCAATAGTCTCAAGTTGCATTTGGAGAAGTCTAGGCTGGATATTTGGAAAAAAAAAATTTCATTAGGTGAAGCATGGAATGGGTTATCCAGGGAGATGGTGGAATCTCCATCCTTAGAGGTTTTTAAGATGCAGCCTGACAAAACCCTGGCTGGGATGGTTCAGTTGGAGGTTGGGCTAGATGATCTCCTGAGGTCTCTTCCAACACTAATCTTCCATGATGGTTGCTAAGGTTGACGGATGCATTCTTCCACCAGTGTCTACATCAGGGGTTAGGTTTATGTATCTACAGAGCTCCAGGGTGTGGATTTTTCACACTCCTCCAAACAGTAGCTGTGTGTACTTAAAATTTAAGTGTACATAGGGCCTCACACCTTTCTAGAACAAGTGAAACACTGAAGGATAGGAAGAGATACATAGGAAAGCAGAAATGCAAAACAGGGAATAACACTGGAAGTAATAGCTTTACTTTATTGCATTATTTCATTTGACCTGGCATACTCGAGTGATACAGTGCTCTGGGGACAGTGCGCCAACATATGATGCCTTGTGAAAATCAGAATTCACAGCTAGAGACAAGGTCCATGTTTCCTTGGGGAAAATGGAGAAGGAGAGCTACAAGAGTGGGACTAATGAGTTCTGAAGGCAGTAGCCTTCAGATGTTTTTTCTAGAGAGCAGGCTGCTGTAATGCTGCACTTTTCAGGGGAGCGATCATATGGAAAAGAGGGAGATCAGAGAGGCATCCCAACGGTGAATGCATAGTAAGGATTCCTGAACAATCTAGGTGATAAAAAAAGGTAAGGCTGTTATAACTTGGGGGGTGGGAAACCCAAACTAGCAAGATCTTTTTACAGGGATAAGGCAATACGCTATGTTTATTATGAATACATATAGACTGAAATATTAAAAAGCAAAACATATCAATTCGTTCTAAAAGCAAGAGAATCAATTAAAAAAGACAGTGATTTACTATTCAATTACATTCACACACACACACACACACAAAGAAGTAAAGGCAATGAGTTTTACAGATGTTGCTTGTGCTTGTCCACTGGTCAGGTGGTGAAAACATGAGGTTGGAGAAGCGGGGTCCTGCCAGTGTGAACCAATGCTCCTGGAAAATAGTTGTAGAACTAAACCCAAAGTTTTCATCTTGAGGTACCCTTCTTATAGGATCCTGTTCCCATTCGAGCTTATGGGTTTTATTTAGTCAGGTTGCTTTTGGCCAGAAAAATTGCTGCAGAATTTCCTTCTTTTCCACAGATGCTGGAAAATTCGATCATACAACTCTACTGCCTCACTCCTTCAGGTCCCCATTTCCCTCCTGCAGGCAATGGAGACATACTCTAGAGCAGAGGTGGACAAACTGCAGTCCACAGGAGTCTTTCCCTCAAGCCCTCCAGGTGAGCCTGGCCAGAGCATGGTAGCTGCTCCCTCCTCCCGTCCCCACACCCCTCTCCCACCATCTGCGCCCAGAACCCTAGCCAGAGCATGGTGGCTGCTCCCCTCCTTGATCCCACCCCCCACCATATGCAGCAGCAGCATCCTGGCTAGAGCACAGCCTCCACGCCCCACGCCTATACCCACCCCTCTCCGGCCAGCCTAGAAGCAGATATGGCCCTTAGGCAAAAAAGTTTGCCTGTCCCTGCCCTAGAGGCCCAGATGGGGTCACAGCGCAAAATATTCAAACACAAGGCCTAATTACAGAGGCTATCCTGCCAGCAGCTCCCTCATTTGTATTGAGTGAGCTCAAGCGCCTCTGCTGATCTGAACTGCAGTAGCATGTAAAGCCAAAGAGAGAGGTTTTCTCCATTGTCTCTAGGAGCTTCGTGAAGAGCATATGAATGTAGCATTCCTCTACAGAAGCATTTGGAAAGGGAAAGAAGACCTCATAACTAGTTCAAATACCCATAAGGATGTATCTAGTGATAAGCAAACATATAAATACATAAACTTAGCATTTAGGTCAAGCTTTACATCTTCCAAGCACTATCCACGCACTGATTAAACTTCACATAAGCTCTTTGCATTATTTTCCTCACTTTACAGTTGGAGAAACCGAGGCAGACAAAAGTTAAATGACTAACATTGCAACTCAGTAGGGTCTTGGGCTAACAGCTGGGCTTGGATGCAGAAGGAGCTGAAGGAAGGATATATTTTGCACGTGGTCCCTAGACAGAATTAAAAAACTACTTGTAAAGTTGCAAGATTGATTGCTGTCAAAATATGCCTACTATTTATCTGAACAACTGTAACTGGAGCAGGCAAAAAAGTATTTTTTGGATGAAAAACAGTCTTTTTTTCCAATTTTATTTTCTTTTGAAATTTTTTCCAGTTTTTCAATGAAAACAAAATTTAATGTTTTAAAAAGTTTTATTTATTTATTGCTAAAAATAACTACCACTTTCCGACTAGCACTAATTTTAATAGTATCTCAATACAGCAGCTCCTTCTGCCCCCATTATGACCTGAGGATCACACACTGCTCAAGTATATGGTAAAAAGAGAGTTCCACGTCACTTGCAGTAGGACCTTAAAGAATCAATCCAAAGAGAGATCTGCTCTCTTGTGAACTGTATTACCAATTTCTTTCACAATATTTAGTTTGGGATTATAAGGATGCCCTGACAGGGTAGGGTTGAGGAGGGGAAGCAGGCACCCAGAACAAACTATGGAGGTAAACCGAACAGCTACAGAATTGAGCTCCTGCTCATGTGTGTAGGAAGCAACAAACTATGGGCAGCTACACAGACAATTCAATAAGACTGTGCTCATAGGACAAGCTTGGTGGATTGATTTAAATCAGCCAGCAAGGAATGAAATGTAAATCATTGAGTTTAATCATGTTTTGCATTTGCACTTTTCTGTTATTTTCCTAAAGAAAAGATGATTCATACTGATTGATAACATAATAATTTGCAATTTTTTTTGCTAACCAGAAATATTCTATATTTATATACCATTTATTTCAGCAATTACATAACTTAATATATATTTATTCAGATTCTTAATGTTTATTTTATGTTAGAATATGATGAATGATGCACTATTTATTAGGTTTGTGTCAAATTATTTGGATGGCATTGGAATTCAATTCAAAACAAACAAAAGCATTTTAATTTTGTTTTTTTAAACAGTTCAGTAAAACTACTTTAAGCGTGTGGGACACATAAGGGGGGGAAGTTAATCAAAACGTACATTTAAAACTAACTGATTTATTAAACAAAGGATGCATTCTCTGTCGTTAGTAAATAAGAATTATTGTTTCTGATCACCACTTTAGAACTAGTATAGCACATCCTCTTAAACCTAGCTTTTATTCACATATTGGACAAGAAAAACAAACTTTCCTCCCTCTTAAACTTCTCAGAGTTTCATTTCTGAATGGATTAGTGAGTGAACTGAACTAATTGAATGAATTGAAATGAAAATATTCTCACTACACCTGCAAAACACTGCCAGAAGTTAGTTTAACACTTCAGCAAAGAGTGGTTCTACTTGCTTGACCAGTAGCTTCCAGCAGTTCAGACTCTCTTTAAAACTTCTGCAACAAATATGGACTGTTTATGTAATTTTGCTGTACTTTAAATATATTCCAACACATTTAGGTCTTAACATCCATTATCATAATATCAAATTACAATTTTTAAAGGGTTTATTTGAAAAAAAAAAAAGTTTTAAAATTTATTTTTTAAAAATTGATTTAAATAAAAAAGACTTATTTGAAAAAAAAATCAATTAATTTTATCCATCTGATGACAACCTATACAAGTGTTTCCAAAATGTAAGAAAGAGACAGACCACCCGGTATTTCCCAGAATCTGATTGGACCTATATTCCACATAGGCTTGCACACTGCGTTTTGAATTGATCCCCTCAGTTCATTTGTTGTTACCATCTATTCCTGACTCAGAAGTAAACTGCTATATTGAACATAGCCATCTTTCTTTTTTACTTCAAGTTCAGCCACTGTTTTTTATTCATCACTTAATGATTATGAGTCCTGACCACTTGAGCAAACGTCTTTCTTGTGCTTCCTTGTATTTGGAACAGTGAAGTAGAAATGTTGCTCTGCCTCAATTTTCCTCATCACACTGACTCCTCTCTGGATTTAAATGCTTTTGTGCCTCCCAAATTAGGTATCACTGACTCCCATTTTAGTGAGAGTCTGCCTTGGTGTTGCACATGTCACGGGGGCAATGTGGCGTGATGGTTCCATGCAGGTAGTTCTCAATCACTATATTGGGATATATTAATGTGTCACCACACAGATGTGTGTCGTGGAGAGCTGTGGAGATGGCTGGATTCAGCCTGCGGGAGGTGGGCTGGTGTGTCCTGTATGATTACGATATTCCGCCGAGCGTGTCACGACCCACAGAAACTTGAGGACCATTGGTCTAGCTTGGGCTACTTTTTATTTACTTTTCTTAGTGACTCATTCTTTGGTGTTGTAAGAGATGCTCTTTTAGCAATGAGCATTTTTTGGTTTTGACAGCTTGCTCTTGTGGTCAGGGGGTTTGGAGATGTTGAGCCTTGGGAATGATGACATGTAGGAGTGCATTATGTTTTCACTTTGATCTTTTTTTTTTGATTGTGTGATGGGAGGCATGTTTGTGGCTTTGGCATCACAAGAAGCTGAATATTGTTTTCTGCATGTTACTTAGCTCATGGAATTGGACTCACTGTTCTCCCTGGGCTTCAGAGCCTGAGCATGACTTCAAAACACTGTCTACCCAGCTATTTTTAGAGCGCGAGCCCCACTAGCCTGCACTGTCGACTCGCATTGGGATACTTATTGTTTCTGTAGACATACCATTACAGCCCAAATTTCTTGGCTTACAGTGGGATTAGAAAGTTCTTTCTTTTTCTCTCTCTTTCTAAGGCTATGCAGCGGTGGGGATGGCCTGCAGCAGGCAGACATATGGGCCAGTCCTTTGCTTGTTCTGTGATTTCTAATAGATGAGCTATGTGCACATAGAGCTGGGTGCGTGCCTGTAATAGTATTTTTGAAAGATGAACGAACAAGTAGCATTTAAAATACTTTAAAAACATTATTTAGATTGCAGAGTCAAGCAGTCAAAAATTAGACAAAGCTAGAATTAAGATTACCTGTGCAACCACAATTCACCCCTTCTTCTCCCACACTTTGTACAATATGATACAGTCTGTAATTATGTGATCACATTTTTTTTTTTTTGGCATGGGAGCCCTCATTCAGTGCATCAAATAGATTATGCAGTGGGAATGAGGCAGAAAATATTTCTTTCTATCCTCATCATTCAGTTAGTGGCCCAACTTTTTTACTGCACACCATCTAAAGTCTGTATTATATAGAATTATTCGTTTTCTTGTGATCTTCAGGGTTACAGAGTACCTTGCAAGCATTAATTATTTTACTTCCACATCTCTTTTGCAAGATAAGATATTATCCTAACCTTACAAATGGAGGGGAACTGAGACAAAGATTTGTCTGAAATCAAAGCCAGGAGCAGAACTCAGGAATGCCTGACTCTCAGTCCTGTACTCATTCCTCCAAAACCCACTCCCTTACGGTCAAAGGTGCTGAGCATTCACAGCTTCCACTGAATTCAGTTGCAGTGATCAGCATATTTACAAATCAGACCCAGGTGTTTCAAGCTGGGGATCAAGAAAATGAGGAATACACAAGGTCTTTGAGGCAGGGACAGTCTTTCGGAGTCTGTGTTTGTACAACACCAAGCATCACAGGGTCTATTATTGAGGCTTCTAGATATTATAGCAATTCAAATAAATAATATTTTTAGTGGCCATCTGCCAAAATTATGTTTCAAGTGGCTCTCTCAGCATCACATAGGAAGTCTGTGACAGAGGGAAAGACAGAATTGAATTTTTCTGTGTGACAGTCATCTGTCTTAATCTCTCTCTTCCTGTAAAGGCTCCTGTCTTGCTCTCTAGACATCTTCTAACTTACAGAGGAAATAAGAGAAGAAGGCTACAAAAAGCCTCATTCGCTAAATAATTCTGATTGATTCCCTAAACCCCATCCATCCCATGTATGTTGCAGCTTTACAAACAATGTTTAACATGGATATTAATGCAGTTGATAATTCAACTAAATTTGAACAGAATTTCACGGGACAAAGAAAATAGCTTTTCTGACCCCTAGGCTCTCTCCTTGCTAAATTTCAAAGGCTCATTGCAAAAAATTAAGGTTTTCAAGACTCTTAAAAATGGTCTCTCCTCTTATGATGAAAAATGATAGACAACCTAAATATAAAGGTGGCTACCAGCTTCCCTTATACAGTAGAACCTCAGAGTTACGAACACCAGCGTTATGAACTGACCAGTCAACCACACATCTCATTTGGAATTGGAAGTATGCAATCAGGCAGCAGCAGAGACAACACAAAAAAACCAAATACAATGTAGTTCTGTTTTAAATGTAAACTACTAAAAATAAGGGGGGAAGTTTAAAAGAATTTGACAAAGGAAACTTTCTGTGCTACTTTCACTTAAAATTAAGATGGCTTAAAGCAGCATTTTGTTTTCCTATATTGTTTTGTCCAGTCATGACTGTTTCAGAGTTACGAACTTCCATGCTAGGTGTTTGTAATTCTAAGTCCAAAGGGGTAGCCGTGTTAGTCTATTGTAGAAAGACAACAGAGTCTTGTGGCACTTTTAAAGACTAACAGACTCTGTTGTCTGTAATTCTAAGGTTCTACTATAATAAAAACAAATTGCCTAATGCTCATGAAAAGAATTATTATATTTAGGTATACTATTTAAAGGCAATATATGGTTGCTCACATTGGACCAAGATCACTTCCAAAACAGACAGCTGGAACAGTAGCTTAGGACTGAGCTGTGAATACATTTAAACAGTGCCAAGTCAGTGCATTCAATCACTTTGATGAATGTAAATCGGCTGGGATTGTCAACAGGAAATGTATCTCAAACTGCCTTGGGCCTTTTTGAAAAGCCGAACCATCAAGAATTTTTATTTAAAATAAAACCAATAGGAGCAGCTACGAATATGGTTCCATTAAATCAGCGTTTGACTGAAAAATGTCTAATAAATAAAAAGGTTACTACACAAATAGTATTGTTTGTTGATGCAACCTTTTCAACCTGGTAAATATTTTCCTCTAAAAACTGAAAAGAAATTGAGGAATTTTGTTTGTTTTTCTTCTAAACTGAATAACAATGAAGTTTTCAGTGCCGACCCCTAAGCCGCCTTCTTCCTTATCATAATACACTGAAAGATTTTTGAAAAACAAAATATTTGGGGAAACAAATGTGGCATCAAAAATATTTTCAACCCTTTTTCTCTAAAGCTTTCCAGATATTTATTTAATGCATTTGTTGTTGTAGACAGAAAGGGAACAAATCCCTGATCTCCATGAACTGTATTCATGTTCAACAGAAAACTATTTCCTCTATGTATGCATGTTCTAGTGGTTACAAGACAGGGAACCAGGAATCCTGGACTCTAGTCCAAGCTCTGCAATTGAGGTAGCTGAACAATGAGTATAACAATTAATCACTTGCTCTCACTTGCTCTCTCAATTAATCACAGGCCTCACTTCAGCAAATCATTTTAGACCATGCTTAAATTTCCACATATACTTTGGTAGTCAGTGCCTCACTGAAAAGAGATGACGCAAAGTCTGTGTTTAAGTGATCTGCCAAAATAAGGCCACAGCAATGTAAAGGCTTACATGTTGTCTGAAAAGTTCCAAAGGGGTAGTAGCCCTATCAGTTGTTGTTGTCTGAAAGCCTTTTGAAATCCATGGATGAAAGCCAGTATTCCAAGCACAAAGTATTTTTATGTGGATTTCAGAAGATACAAGTATAAAAATTGTTTAGTCTGAACTATTTGTTAAAAATCTTATTGACTGGTTCCCCAATTCGGGATTGAATTGCAGAACTGAGGCCTTGTTTCACAAATTAACTATACTGTGCTGCGGGGGAAATTATGGATTTACTTGCTCCACAGAGTACATATGGAAACAAATGAGCTCACACATTTTGCCACTCATCTGAGAGATTTTACAAAACCTACACATGCATCATCCATTACATTAATCCAGCGATTACTGCCTGCAAATAGGAATTTTCACTGAGCCACACTTCCCTAAACAGCATTATTCAGTCACTTAAGGGACCATCTCCTGCTATCAGTGGGTCAAAGCAGCCATAGCTCCTCCTCCCCCATCTGCCCCAACACGTTAAAGTATCCCGGCATGGTAAAGAGATCCTGTGAAAGCAAAGATGGATTCTGCTTAAGTGCTAGGAACTAATGAGGATCTACTATCTGCTTCACCATTAACAACACTTTTCCTTTGGGGGAGGGGAGTTCTGAAAAATAAAACGTTCCGTTCTTTGCTTAAGCAACTTGAAACTGTGTTTTCACAAATTAAATCATCATGGGCCAGAGATTTCAGCCAGCAGCGTGTTCATCCAGAGCGCTTAACCCCAGCAGTTTAAAACGATGCTGAACCCGCTTCAATACCAATCCCCTTTTTAGCAAGGCGCAGAAAACACCCAGGCGGGGGGTGAGGGGCGCATCACCACCGCACGAAATGTCTTTCCCCTAAGCAATGCAGAAACCCAGGTGAATTTTATGGAAAACAACAACTACGCCTTCCTTTCCACTCCCACAAAAATACTATGTCCCCATTCCCCTGGGATCAATTTTGTTTTTCATTAAAAAAAAAAAAAAAAAAAAAACATTGCTAATGGTCTTTTCAGCTCTGAAGCTAGGCCAGCTGTGCAGGTCCACCCAATCCATCCCAAGGGCTCTGCTGAGGCTAGCAGCTGCTGCTCTGAATTCCCAGGGCAGGCCCCAGAGCGGGGAGAAGGAAGAGCAGCTTACAGGGCTCATTCACGTGCCCAGCCAGCCACGAAAGGGGCTTCCGCGAACACAGCGGCCACGACCCTGCCCCAGCGACCCGATCCATCCATAACAAGCACTGGCGTGGCGCGCCTGCACAAGCAGGGGGGTGGGGAGAGGAGGGGGGGCTGTATCACTCGCTGCGTGGTGCAAGCTCCGGGGGAGAGGGGCGATCGCCCGGCCCGGCCCGAAGCGGGAGGGCGGAGCAGGCTCGATCTCCCCGGGGGCAGGCGGCAGGTGCGCTCCGGGCACTGGGGGCGCCGGTGGTGCCATCTCCCGCGGCACGGAGGGGCAAGCGGAGGCGGTCGGTACCTGCAGTGGCGGCGGAGGGCGCCCCGGGGCGGCTGCGGCTCAGCTCGGCAGGGCTGGTGGCGGCGGCGGAGACCAGCCACCCCTGGAGCAACAGCGCGGCCGCCAGCAGCGAAGGGAAACGTCCGCACACGCCCGGCATGGCCAGCGGGCAGCGGCGGCATATTGCGGGCGAGGCGGCGAGGGCGGCTGGGGCCGGCGGCAGCTCGGTGCTGCCCGCCCGGCTGCGGCGGGAGGAGGATGGCGCTGGCGGGGCAGGAGGCGGCCCGCGCCCCCTGCACCGATACACGTGACGGAGGGGGCGGGAGCTCGGCCCGCAGGCAGCCCCGAGCTGCAGGTGCTCGCCGGAGTCTGGCCGGGCTGGGGACGGTGTGCAGAGAGAGCGATGAACTCTTGGGGGCACTGAAGCGCCCGGCCCCGGCGCCTGTCAGATCCCTGCCATGATTGAGCTGTCTGTGCAATGGCCTCTGCTTGGCCGGGGGTCAGCCCGTCTATCAAGCGATGGATCCCCCTTGCCCCTCCCCAATGCACCAGTGCTAATTAATACCTGTCCGCAACCCTTTAAACCTCCTCTGTGGGCACAGCTGGGCCTGGCTCCTGGAGCTGAGCTCACTTCTACTCCTCTGAGCGCTTACGTAGAGCTAGATTCTCCCCCCCAACATCTTTATTCGCACTGAAGGGTACCTGGCTCCCCCACAAGGGCTCTATATGTTGGCAGAGTTCCAAGCCAGGCAGAAGCACCCCCCCCCCCATGCTTTTACAACAAGTATTGTGGTATTTGGTGTTTTTCTTTAAAGTTTGGGCTCGTGGAGTGGAGAGATTATGTGAGACTCTCAAGTTCCAAAGGGGTAGCCGTGTTAGTCTATTGCAGAAAAACAACAGAGTCCAGTGGCACTTTTAAAGACTAACAGATTTATTTATTTTCTCCCACAAAAGCTCATGCGATAAATAAATCTGTTAGTCTTTAAAAGTGCCACAGGATTCTGTTGTTGAAGTTTCAAAGGGGTAGCCAAGAGAGTCTAGGTCAGCAAAACAAACGAGGAGTTCGGTGGCACTTTTAAAGACTAACACATTTATTTATTGCATGAGCTTTCATGGGCACAGTCCCACTTTATCAGCTGCATGAAATGGAAGCTGTAGCATGTCAGGTGAATAAATAAATACAGAGAGGGCTAAGTCACAAGATCAGTATTAGATTAGATGTAAATAGGGACTTGGGATAGCTCACTCATTACCGAAGTGGTAGCTGTGTTAGTCTAGTTCAGCAAACAAACAAGGAGTCCTGTGGCACGTTAAAGACTAAATGAATTTGTTAGTCTTTAGCAAGGAACAAAGACTTCCATGGCCCTTCTAAAGTGATTTTCCCCTCTTGAAACATTTTCATTTTCCCATCTGTTGTTCCACACCGCTTCAATCAAAACAACTTGTTTGCTTTGCTGATAAAGACTGAACTGACCTCGTGACTTACCCTTCTCTGTATTTATTTATTTCAGCTTCCATTTCATGCATCTGACAAAGTGAGATTACACCCACGAATGCTTATGCGATAAATAAATTTGCTAGTCTTTAAAAGTGCCATAGGACTCTTTAATGTGAAGCAAATGTACCCTAAAGGTGCAGAAAATAGAAAACAAAAAGAACCAAAAATGTATTACTGTATTTAAAACACATACCATGATTTTAGAAAACTTGATTTGGGGAATACAGCAAGCCTGTACTAATACTGTTATATCCACCCAATTATTTTTTATGGCTTCCCCAGCAAATCCTATCCTGCTTTCCCAATCCTATGTCCTATACAGCATCTTGTACAATAGTTTTGATATTTGGCACTTAATGCTAAGCACATACTAAGTCTAAAGTGTAATAAACCAGAGTCTATCAACCAACCCATTTCCAGTGCACATATTTTATGGAATGCAGAATTTTATGTACTGCACCTTGGCTAAACTCTGTAATAGCCTCAGCTCAGCCACTGGTGGCCAGCAATCAATGTAGCTACATCAGTTTTGACCCCTTAAAGATCTTGATATTTCAAACACACATGCTTGACTCCAAGCATATGAATAGTTCCATTGATTTCAATGTACCTATTTACATGTTTAAAGTTTAAAAATGTGTTAATGTGCACAGACTGGAGCGAAATGTAGACAACTGCAAACTGGGGGTTGCACTGAAATTAATAAATTATGGTCCCCAATCCTGTGGTTGATTGCACACAGGTAACCTGCTGCAGATGTCAGGGGCACAACAGTCTACCTACACACAATGCTTTGTAGGATTGGATTTTATTGGGATTATTAGAAAAGAGTTTGGAGTGAAGCTCTGGGCAGTGATGCCAGAATTTCGTGCACAGTATGGACAGAAACTGCTTTCCAAAGCTTAAATATTACATTTTATATCTTACAGCTTCAGCAAAAAAGTAATTCTGAATTATATCTTTTTAATAAAAGATCATACAATAACTTGATAATTATTTCCCTTTCAGTCAATAACAGATTAGCCACATCCAGTAGGTTGTAGGAAAATATGGACATGTCTTTATCTCAGAAATTTACATAGTGGGAAGCAAGAGCAAGGCAGAAGTATCTGTACAATTGTGCAACAACTAAAGATTTCCCAAACCTAAAAGGGACCATCAGGTTAAAAATCTTTGTTTTACCAAAACTAAGAGAATTTTCAAAATCTAATTCACTTTCATTTAATTACTTTAATGTCATTCTCTACAGAACAGTATAATTAATTCATTGCCATCAATAATGACTCTATAGAGATGAAAGGTTGAAGGAAAAAAAAATCTAATTAAATTTTAACCCAGGATTCTGAAGGTTTACTGCCACTCATTTTGGACCTGGAAAATAAACAGTTTGACTCTCCAGCTCTTATGCTGCACCATAATGAAGGCCCAGTAATTGCTACTTACTGAATCCAGATGAGCAGGTTGTGGCCTTAGCCTGGGGAGCTATGCTGAGATAGTTTAAACAGGACAAACTGCAAAGAATGGGGCAGCAAAGCTCTAAATGCTGTGGGTTTTCTTCCATAAGATATACCAAGCCAGAAAAAACAGCTTCTGATGACCTCACTGATCATTCAGTAGACCAAAACACAGTTTCTTTAAAACTAGCCAGCCCTTTGGATAGCACCCAGACAGCCAAGTCAGATATGATGGGGATTACTGAAAATTTTTATCCATCATATATAAAAAAGTTCTACCAATACCAAAGGATCAGACACATTAGTAAACAGATCAATGAATAGTTCAGATTTTACCTAAATACGTGCTTAAAACCAATGCTTCTTAACTAAACTAATATTTATTTAAGAAAAGAAAAAGGATAGTGATGGTAGAAGGTCAATATACATTACAGATGAAAATAAAGTTCTTAGATCAGTTTCAAAGTAGAGATGATAACTGAGATGCACAGTTCTTAAATTGCAGTCTCTGAAATTACCCAAAGAGCTTGGGGGTCATCCGTCCTTGTTTAGAGTTTCTTTGTTACAAATCCAGTCCAGAGAAATGAAGTCTAAATGGTCCATATAGAGAGTCTGTTCTAATTCTCTCGTGAGAATTAGCAGGATGATTCCAAGCAGGGTGATCCCCATTTGCAATCCAAGCTTTCCTTGACAAGTTTGGACAGATTTGAAATAAAAAGGATCAGTCCACTACTCTTTTATAGATCCATGCACCCTGACAGCAGGTACCTTCTTGAACAATTAATAGAAATTGTTTGTGACTCTGAGCATCTCCTATGTCCTGTGCACAATCGTAAATAGTAATATTAGCACAAGGTAATTGACCATTCACAACCACCCACAGGTATTTACTTCTTAAACTTAAGAGAAATAAAATCCAATAGTATCATTACATTCAAGTTCCACCTAAATGTTCATATGTTCCCTTTGTACTCTTAAGCAACAGAACAGCGATAGATAGGAAAGCAGTTTACCTACATTGCTAACCTCTAACAAGATATTCATGAACATCATCAAATAACTACCAACAATAAACTTGAATATCAAAGCACTAGTCTACTTGTAAGGAATGACCCTCACTATCATTTCTATTTTCCTTTAATATGTCTTTAAAGTTCAGATTAGGCCATGCAACTTGCAAAATTGCTTAGCCACACAAGCATGGGGACAAATTTATACATATGTGAACTTAGGCTTGTCCCTTAAAATCTCGTGTTCTTTTTCACCTTTCCTTGGGAAAGGATGGATTAAATGTGGCATCCCTGCTGTAAAGACGGGGAACATGAGTCTATAAAAGGCTTTCCAGTTCTGCCTGCTACCTTCTTCCCTCCTTGAACTGATGAATGATGAAAGATTTTATGGCCCTAGGAAAATTGTTGGATCCCTGAACTTGTTCATTTCCAAATCTTATTTGTTTTTTGTTTTTTTTAAGTATTGATTTTTTAAAAATATGGTATTTTGGCTGTTGGTTGAACCCACTCTCCACCTTAACTTTTTAAAGTTTTGGCTTTTTTGGTTTTGGCTTACTAATATGCATACGTATTAGTTATGAACAAAATTTATTAAAGGAATACTGAAAGACAAAAATGGTTATTAAACATGAATAGATGGCTTTCAAAGGAGAATAACATATTTAGATGAATTATTAAAGTGGGACTACCTCTGGAGTATCTACAGTTCTTCAAATTCCATCAGACATATCTTTTCTTAACCAACCCTGCAAGACTGTGAAAATAATAATAAATAATAACCAATAATAAAAAAGAAAATGTTTCACTTACCTAAATACTACTTTTCTCTGAGGTAATATGTCTGGCAGTTTCTTTTCGGGTAAATTCTGCAATCTTGAGAGCTTTCACTCAACAATACTTAAATCTCAGAAATGATAGTAATTCATCAGTTTTCAAGAGGTTTCAGTGGATGAAACACAAGATTAGGTTCTGGGTAGGAAATGTAGCTTTGTCTATGGGAAAGCCAGAATGTTACAGATATTCTGAAAGAAGAAGTGGCAAGATTAACACCCTGACTGGATGTGAAGGTCTAAGAGAGGATCTTCTGTGCTGTTATATGGTGGCTTCTCATTTTGGTCTTTGTCGCACAGGATAAAGATGGTGGCTATGTAAGAGCTGCCATATTGGGTCAGACCATGGTCCATCTCACCCAGTATTCTGTCTCTGCTAACTAAGAGTGATTTTTTCTTTAGCTCCAAAAATACACAATAGCTATACTTGTGGAGCATAAGACCTGAGTTATGTTCCTGCTGTTGCCATGAGGAGTCATATGAAGCATACTGACAACCTTGGCTATGGATTGTTTATTGAAATCAATTTTGCATATCTTTCTTACTCTTTTTATGGTATTCACTAATTAGTATCCAAACCACTATTTGTTTTAGTAATTGCATATTAGTCAGGCAGGACTCAGTCTTATTTCTACTGCAGTCAACATGTATTTTATCATTGTCTTCAAAAGAAGCAGAACTGAGAGACCATTAAAGCTCTGACAATAGTACTAACTCAGTGTGTAAAGGGAAGCACATACATAAGTCTTTGCAGGATTGGGCCTAAAGGTGCCACCGGACCATCTGAGCTGTTGTTCTACAGACACACAAACTGTATGTAAATGGTGTCTTACAGGACTGGTTGAAAAACTAGCACAGACACAAAAATATTCTTTTGAAATTTTGAAAAATTTTAGCTAGCTCTAGTATCTATGAAGACATAGATTCAATGAAAAGAAAATAGAATGCACCCCTTTATTTTGTCCAGCAAAATATTTACAATCACCCAGCACATAAAGATGAATACAGGTGTTAATTTGAAAACAACCCAAGAAATTAAATTGTTCCAATAAGTACAACTAGGAAAAAAAACCAGCAAAAAACTCCACGTGTTTACAGAAATTTTTGTTGGTAACTTTACACATCTAAGAAAAGGATGAAAAGTGACTATTTCCCATCAATAAAATAATGACTGTGCAATCCTTGCAGATTGATATATGTTGCAAGATGGCCATCATCCAGTAATGAAAGAAAATAGGTTGCAAGACGTTCCTCTTTCCCCTTACTGGAGCAACAAGCCTCCCTGTTGGCAGTTAACTTGTGCAACTCTAACTGAAACAATGATTTCTGTATTATGTGCATCTTTTAATATGCAATGAATCCTTGTGGGCTGTAAACAGCTACTCTGGGATTTTTCTATTGACTATTTTATATAATTTTTTTAAAGTGTGTATTCCTTTGAAAGAATTCAGATAAGATCTCTTAAATGAGGTATTTTATTCCAAAATACTAATAAAAAAAAAATCAATCTAACATTTACAAGCAGAATTCTCAAATCTGTTTATCCAGTCATTAGTATTTTAAATGATATCTAAAAATTGAATACAGAGCAATACAAATATGACCCAATGAAATCATTTTGATTTTTGAGGTGTTAGTGGATTTCTGGGATTAAAAACTAACTTTAACGGAAAACAACCAAGGCTTGCTAGCCATATATGATGCCAATACAGTATTATCTGCTATAATACATAGACAATTGCTTTGTGTGATTTATATTTTAATAAAAAAATAAAGTGGCTGAAAAGAATATTACTTTTAAAAAGTTTACTGTAACGCTCCTTGAAACAATTTTGTAACTGCTGAAAATATTTCCACTTGAGTTAAGATATTTATCACATGGCTAAGAAAACTAGTTGCCCAAATTTGTGGCACCGTTGTTAGTCTAATAATTTTCTGTTTGTACAGACAACATTGTACTAATTTAATGCAAAATGCATGCAGAAAAAAGTCCATATAAACATGAAGAATTAAATGCTATATTTTCAAAACAGTGTTGTCATAATAAGTAAGTTTCCTTTCTGACTCAGAAAGGGACACTCTCAACTAATATTTTTGTTGCCATTTCTGCTGGTATGTTTAATCTTTGTTTATTTTGCATAAACAAAGGGTCAAATTATTCAACCTTAATGCAAAATATTTTTACAAAGACAATGCAGTTAAACTTAGATATCTTTTGCTATTATTAAAAAGTTTTAAACATTCTTTGGAAAAAATACATGGAAATAAGAGGCACAAATGTATGAAACAGTAGTAGCACTACAGACTCAACCATTATTATACAGTCACTAGTCAAATTTTCCACAATGGATTTAAAGAAAAACATTGTACCAAATCTCATTAACCCAAGCCAATCAGTTAGCAACCGATAAACTTTAGAATATACACTCTTTATGTCTGACCCAATGTGGGTGAACACAACACTTTCTACAGCATTCATGTATCAACTCAATTTAATACATTTGTTTTGTAAAAGTCCTTAAAAATATTGACTACTCTAAGTCAACAAATGCTACATCACTTTTTAGGTTAGGCCTATTAAACTTTAAATGAGTTGGCAGTGAATTGGGTCTGATTATAAGGTTATATTGCACTTAAGAACTAAAACCTAGGGATTCGGTACCGAAAAGTTCAGATCCCATTGAAATCAACAGGGGTTGTGAGATCTCAGGATTAGACCCTAAAAGGAACACTATGTTGCATTTCTTTGTGGTAGGAGTATACCTTGCACAAAACTCTTTTTTCTCAGGTCTTGGGTCAACAAGTGAAAGAAGCCCTCGTCACTCTAAGAATGAGTCAGGGTCAGAGCACAGTTGTAGAGCTGCCACCTATCCATTCACTTAGGGCTGCCATTTTCCTATTACATAACCTCAATCCTTTTCCATCCACTGTACATGAGAGGTCCAACTGAAAGCCAGTTGAAATAAATGGAAAGTCTCCTGTTTAACTTCATAGAACTTTGGATTGTGTAGCCTGCAGTCAAGACAGCTTGACTAGATTCTGACCTGACTAATACTTCTCTCTGACTGCCGTATGCTACTGCTCATTGCTGATACCGCATAGCCCTCTCTGGCAGGAGCATTTGCTCTACAACAAGACGTTATCTTATTTGAATCTCTCCCTACACCCCTCCCCACGGTTAAAATTCTTTTTAACCCCTCTAAAATAGTACCTGACACTCCTACAAAAACTTCTTGAATGCATTTTTTTGCTGTGTGAAGCTCTATACTTTCATGGTTATATATTAATAAAGTGAACATTTCAAAAGCACCAAGAATCCCCTAGTTCCAGCTGAAATACTTTCAAAAGATACCTATGAGAGTTCATTTTAACAAAGTTACAAGTATTCAAGACTGGATACCATTTTAAGAATAACTAATACTAAAATCTCTGGATTTGGATTTAAATCTTAGGTAAATGTAAAAAGGGATAAAAATTTTAGTAAAAAAAGGAAGTACTATAGCAGACTTTCTTAAAAGTATCAAAAGCACCAAGATCGCTTAGTCAATCATAAATTGAAAGGATAGAACTACAAGTCTAATATAGACATTTGTGAACACTTCTAAAATATTTTGACTTTTGATATAAATATCTTAAGTTTGGCTTCCCACTTGTGCTTAAAAATAACGTATTTACTACTGAATATTAATAGTGTTTCTTAAAAGACAAATTCAAACCTATAAGTGACGTTACATCTTTACATCTCATAAATCTTGTCAAACAGGGTACCAGATAATATACATTTTGCACTATAAATTCTAACTTTTTAATATATATCATGAGATGCTGCAATAACGCAAGCTGGAGTGGTTGTATAAATTTGTATTCGATCATAAAAGATCTGGATTTCTGTTAATTGCCTTCTTAGGCTAATCATTTCTCAAGTTGTTAGTTCACATGCAAAAATTTGGACTTATGAAATGAGTTTCTCTCAAAGGAGACAGAGTAAGCAATCTGACATATGTATTTTATACACAACTCTTGATTCCACTGCATATAAAACTATCACATTCTCTTTATAAAAAATTCAATTTAGTGACATTATAAAACATTTGCTATAAGAATACAAATAGCGCTTGTAAGTCCCTACCCAAACAATTTCAATACCAGAAAATATAAAGCAATTGTACCAAAATTATACCTTTGTAGCCTAAATGCCAAGAAATGACACACTTTTGTTAACCATTAAAATCACTAGGTAATTAATACTAATGTTAACAGAGCTGTCTCACTCCTCCCAAATGAGGTGACAGGAGTTAGCTTTCCCATGCTTTTGTCTGCCTCATCATAGTGGCCTCAATCCTGTGCTCATCTTTAGTCAGTGAGCAGCCTTGCCGATTTCAACTCAATGTGGCTACTCCCATGCTTTAATCATTTACATATTTGCAGAATCAGAGACATGTTCTCTTTGTTTATAGTCTCCTTAACCTATAGACTTAGCCTAAGTTTCAGACTGGACCCAAAGGTCTTTGTGTGTGTAGATTTCCCACTAAAGTCAATGAGAATCAGGTGTGCAGTACAATTGTAGGATCAAGTCTCAAGCAATCAACTGAAACGGAATTTAATTTTTAAAAAAGTTACACCTGTCTTATCTTAAAACACATATAAAAAGGCCATCTAGAGCATGTCTGCTCACCACTGGGGAACCAACCTCCTAGCACCGATCCACAGACTCATGTTAGCAGGGTCTGCCCTAGCACTTTAAAAATAGCTGTGTAGACAGGCCAGTTTGGAGCCCAGGCTCTGAGCCCAGAGTGGGGTGGGATAGAGTACCTGACTTTCAGCCCAAGATGCAACATCAAAGCAACATCTACACATCTAATTTTAGAGAGTGTTAACATGAGCCCCACTAGGGCAATTCCATGGATCTGAGTTGGAAAGCTCGCCCCCAAATCCAGTGTAGACATGCACCTTATGGCTTAGGGCCAGATTCCTCCCTGCATGATTACAGTAACAATATTATAAAATTAAAGGCTGTGGGTAAAATCCATTACTTCAGTGAGGCCAGGATTTCAGCCTATATCTTTCCACTATAAACTAATTTCACTAAAACAGCTGTCTAAAACAATACGTAAATGTATAAACCACCAAACTGCCCAAAATATAAATTAACCCTTTACTAATTTTGGTCTGTCTCAGCAATAACCGGGTGGTTCAGCTAAGAAAAAAGCACTTAAAAGTGAAAATCTGTCCTGGTTTTCTAAAAACCAGACATGATGCAGAAATGAAAGTAAAAAAAAAACTATTAATGCTAGATAACTTGCAACAAAACGGTTCTCTGGTCATTGTTATTTACAGTGCAAATGCTGCCCCAAACAATCTGGAATACTTTCTGTTACTCTTAGAGCTTGTCAAACACCATCAGCAGCATCACTTCAACTATCCTGGTATAGTTAAGTAGTATAATCCCATTAGTGTGAACAAAAGTACAGGTTATTCCTGTTTTGGAAGGGGACTAAGCTATCCTGGTAGAAGGAACCTTCAAATTGGTTTAATGACATCCACATTAGGGGTTGTATTGATGTAATGATATTGGATAAAAAATTAAGAGGCAGACTTGTGGAGCACCATCTATGGAATCAAGAGGAGGAGGAGGAGGAGTGAGAGAAGGGAGAAAAATTGGTCCCATGGAGACAGCCAACCCCTAACTTCCTACAAGAAGGAAGAGCAGCAGGCAGAAGACATGGCAAATGGAAATGACCCCAATGAATATTCCCATGTATATTTTTGGAAGAAAATCATCAGCACCCAGCCCCAAGGACAGAAAAGCACTGCAATCAAAGCAGACCTGTAAAACACCCTATACTCATTTTGTGTATCTAGCCACTAAGAGCTTGAAAATTAAGTGTAGTGTCTGAATGTTAAACAGAAAACATACAAAATCTATCAAATAACTATGAAAATGGCTGGTTTACAGAGTTTAAGTGAAATCTACATAGACGATCATACGACAATAGTCTGTGCATCAAGATAGACAGTGTCTCCTGAAATTGGATTAGCAAAATCATGGCACTAAATATCATTTATGTTTTTCACACCTAAATCAGTGCATTTGCATTAGTCACATCTATTAACATGATTAATACAGGGGATGAGTGAAATATATTGCTTTTAATCTGAGGTTAAGGCTATTCCCAATGCCCCAAGATATTGGAAGCAGTGCAGTCATGAAATGTCTGTTTCTTAAGAGGGAAATCAAAATTTGTCACCAAAACATTGGCATTTTTAAAGTTTCAGTACGTTACATAGATAACACTCTTCTAAGCTTCCGATGTCCCTTCCCCATTTTCATGGGGTTGCAGCTGTTCTCTTTCTTGTTCTTCCTGAGGAGGCCGCACACGTTTGAAGAAGCCCATCTGTAATTTGGAGAACACCACAAATTGTAGCATGAGCATGTATTTGGAAAGCAAAAGTCATGTCATCCACAAGCCATTTCTCACAGGAAGTGTGCTTAAGAAACAACCTAACTATTCAGTCAGTAGTGTTTTGCCCTCTTCCCCCCACTCCCTAGTTTCTGTTCATCCTCTAAAACTAAGAAATACTCAACTGAAAAGGGAAACTGAGACATAACAGCCCAGCTCACTCACAAACTCCAACCCTTATTGCAACTCCTCCCCTGCTCAACAGCCTAGGATGAATGGCTAGGGTTTGCTGTTTACCCAAAAGGTCAACATATTCAGGCTGTTTAGGACCAAATTACAAGTGTCATATAGAGTACTACATCAATAACACACCACCCTTCCTCAGCCTCCCAAGTATAATGCTTACCCTGTACATTACAAAGACTAAAGCAGCCAAGAGCAATAATCCTGCGAGGACAGCCAAAATTATAACCCACACTGGCACTGGCATGGGTTGTGGTTGAATGCCCCACGTTATATTTGTGGTAACCTAGTGAAAAACACAAGAGATCACATTTTATTAGGTAGTGAGTTTGTCCATACGGTTAGCAACATATGTCTTACTTAGCCTGTCGTATTTAAAATTCATCCTAATCCACCATCAATTAACATTTCTCTTGGATGAGATGGCATTTCTGCAGATTGATGGAGAATACATGATTGCAGGAAGGTTTCCTCCGACCAAGTTGGAGGTAGCCACATTATCCATGACTATGAAAGCCTTTGTAACATAGTAACACACGTTCTATATACACAACATTTCACAGAAAATGAATGGTATCTCACAAATGTTTTACAGTTTTTTAAAAGTATTTTGGCACTTCTTTTTCATTTATTTTATTTTAAAGGTATGCACTCTCAATACCAAGAATCCAACCTTACAGGACTTGGAAGAAAAGGAAAATTGTAACTAAAATGTTTTAGAAATCTCCTTCTCTATATACCGTAAATGTCCTCTTCCAAATCCCTTGGTAAAAACTCTCTTTGCTGTGATGCCTACAAAAATCTTGACAGCGGTTAGAGGGCTGATGTGCTCAGATCACTGTCTGTCACGATGACTACTGTTGTCTCATTGTTTCTCCTCCTCTTTGTATCTGCTTGTTGTCTACTGCCTTATACTTTAATTGTGAAATTCTTTGGAGCTTTTTTATTCTGCATTTGTACACTGCCCAGCACAGTAGCATTTTGGTCCCTGACCTGGACTCCGGGATCCTACTGCAGTACCAAATTATTATTACCATTATTAATAATAATATCATAATTTTAAAGTTCAAACTCTGCCACTCTACCAGAACTACAAAACTAAAGATTTTTACCATTCTTGGCTTTTTTATTGTGCCTGTTTGGCCACAAGATATTGGACTTTAGATATATTAATGGTCCAGGATTTAACACTGTCTAGTCTGGGGTTCTGGCAAGTGTAATGTGCATGAAGGGGAAGGGAGAAGGGAATATCTCTCTGGAAGAATTCAAGAGGAAAAAACAACATTGTAGGTGCTGGAAAGCTGCTCTAAGATTCGGAATATTAGAAGCAGAGCTAGATTAACATGCAAAAGGCTGTTGAAGTCGTTAAAGATGAATTATCAAAAGCATTTATTGCTTATGTCTGCAGAATTGGGCCTTCATGTTTGGCAATACCACCACTGTGGCATCACTAAATTGCAGTCTACATGCCAAATGCTACAATTCTAGTTGTCAGATTGAAAATGTTTGGTTTCATTCTTTAGTTTGTATTTATAAATAATTGTAATATATAAAACTTAGAGCTAGTTAAAATACAGTAGCATTATGAAGGTGAATGGTATGTTATGAAGGCTTCATTATGATCATTCTATTTGTTGTATTAATTTCAGCTGAATGTGTATTGGGTCAAATCATGTTCAGACATAAATGACTTACTACTGTAGAATTGTGGATATCTTCAAATGAAAGGTTCTTGTAAGGGAACTCTATAACATTGAATGAGGCTGATGACTTGAGTGAGTATGAATGATTCTGGTTTTCTTTCTGTGGAAAAAAAACCCCCAAAATTGATATTACATGCTGGATGTAAAAAGACTTTTCATGTTTCAGAATTTGGGAGACATTTTGAATTATTAACAGGCACTCACATTCATAAAGGTCTGGGTCCAAAGGCGGGATTTTACATACAATATTGCACTCTTTCCCCTCTCCAGGCGGCCCACTTGGCAGACTATCTTTAAACAGTCAGCAGTTCCACAGCCCTATGTGTGACAAGAGGAATAATTAATTATCTTACTGAAGAAAATTCATTACTGTGTCCACATTCAATCTTAAAGACACAAATGATTTTACATCGTCTATTTCTACACACTAGATAATTTCTATATTCAAATGTGCAGTAGAAACTTCCTAGATCATTCAAGTGATTGGGAAATCCATAGTGAAATTCCATCATTTTGCAATCAACAAACACTATTGATTTAACCCAATGTTAAAGTCCCTTTGTACCATGATTAGAAACATTTGATAGCAATTCCAGTATATCACAGATGTATACTTCAGTAAGATGTATACTGATCCAATCTCTCACTGAATGTTGGAGTTTGTAACTGTTCAATACGTGAATTAGAAAGCTTACAGATTTCTACAAAATATTGTACATTGTACTTGACGTATTCTCAGCTATAGATTTCCATACCACTGTATTTCACAGTTGGATGTCACAAACATATACAGTATTATTGTTACAGAAGACTGTGCATATAAAGGCAAAATTCCATTATTTGAGATAAATGCCCTTAAACAAAGAAAAGCACAAATCTTACCACAATGTAGTATCCTCTAGTCCCAGAAAACATAGCTAAAAAAATATTTCTAATAGAAATGCCTGTTAATATGAGAACTGACTAGACTACTTTAATTCCTAGAAAAAAGAGAGAAACTGAGAAGACTTTGCCTTCCCATTGTTTGCGTACCATGTGCCAAATAACTGCACCGACCCAATATAAGTATTTTAGTGTTAATTGCATGAGCTTCATAAAAATATAAATAAATCTGTTAGTCTTTAAAAGTGCCACAGGACTCCTTGTTTGTTTTGCGGAACTAGACTAACATGGCTACCCCTCTGGTACTTGCTTTAATGTTGGTGCCCTCTTCATATAAAGGTCATGGAGGTTTCAGAAAAAGAAGATTCATGCCAAAGGTTCCACCTGCAGTATCAGACACTGATGAAACATTCTATTGCTGCATTGTTGATAAATTGGACGAAAGGTCTTCAGTAGGGGAAAGTGACCCTTACCTGTAAACAGTGCCAAGGAAATTTAGAGTCTGACTGGCTTTTCTAACCTGGATACAACATTTCTAGTTTACACTAGCATCCATGTTAAGTAATGAGATTAAATCAACAGTTCACAATGAAAGAGGAACAAAACAAGGCTGCCTCTTTTTTCCCATTCCTTTTTAACTCAACAGCTTTGCTAATGCAATAGGATTTGGACGCAAACATCGCACTTCCCTTGGAGAGAATGATTACAAGATAAAAATGTAAACTAGTAGCATATTCTTGATACCCAGAAACTCTGTGTCCTTGATTTCACTGAGTTATTTGTCAAGCTAGTGAATCAATTGAAATAACTCACATATAACACATCACAGATGTAAGAGGTTGCAAAAACCTACAGTATTGCATCATCTATAGTAGGTGCAGTTAAAATTCAATCTTCTTCAGAGTAGGGGAAGCTATTGGTATTATAGAAGGTTCGGCAGATTTCATTTTAAATGGAACCCAACTATAATCTGCCTTCCTGAACATGCAAAATACAGACTCCAGATAGAGAATAGAGCTTTTGGTGGTTAGAGACTCCATCTGAGCCACTGGGAAGGCTGGGCAAATGCAGCAGCTCTTGTTACTTAAGAAAGGCATGCTTGGCAACTGGACATATAGGAGTTTGGCGCTCCTATGTGGAAGAGAGTCAGACTATCAGATCTTAGAATCATAGAAACTGGAAGGGACCATGAGGGGTCATTGAGTTCAATCCCTTACACTCATGGCAGGACTAAGTACCCTCTTAAATCATCCCTGACAGGGGCTTGTTTAATCTGCTCTGAAAAACTTCCAATGATGGAGATTACACAACCTGCGTAGGCGACTTCTTCCAGTAGTTGATCACCCTGAAAGTTAGGAATTCTTTTTCCTAATGTCCAACCTAAACCTTCCTTGCCCTAATTTAAGCCCATCACTGCTTGTCCTATCATCGACAGTTAAGAACAATGTTTCTCCCTCCTCCTCGTGACAATCTTTTAGGTACTTGAAAACGGTTATCGTGTCCCCTCTCCATCTCCTCTTTTCCAGACTAAACAAACCCAGCTCTTTCAATCTTCCCTCATAAGTCAAGTGTTTCAGACCTTTAATCATTTTGTTGCTCTTCTCTGGATTTTCTTCAATTTGTCCACATCTTTCCTGAAATGAGGCACCCAGAACTGGACACAAGACTCTAGTTGTGGCCTAATCAGGGCGGAGTAGAGCGGAAGAATTACTTCTTGTGTCTTACTTATAATACTCCTGGGATGTATCCCAGAATGCAGTTTCTTTTTTTGCAACAGTATTACACTGTTGACGCATATTTAGTTTGTGATCCACTATGACACCCAGATCCCTTTCCTCAGTACTCTTTCCTAGGCAGTCATTGCCCATTTTGTATGTGTGCAATGGATTGTTCTTTGCTAAGTGGAATACTTTGCCCTTGTCTTTATTGAATTTCACCAGTTTGTCCCTATCCTCCAAAGCACTTGCAACCCCTCCCAGCTTGATATTATTGGCAAACTTTATAAGTATGCTCTCTATGCCATCATCTAAATCACCAATGAAAATATTGAACAGAACCAGACCCAGAACTGATCCCTTCAGTACCCCACTTATTATTCCCTTCCAGCATGACTGTGAACTGTTGAAAACTACTCTCTGGGACCAGTTATCCAACAAGTTTTGCACCCATCTTATAGTATCTCCATCCAGGTTGTACTTCCCTAGTTTGTTAATGAGAAGGTGATGCGAGACCGTATCAAAAGCCTTACTAAAGTCTAGATTTTTATACCACATCTACTACTTCCCCTCTATCCACAAGGCTTGTTACTTTGTCATAGAAAGCTAACAGGTTGGTTTGACACTATTTGTTCCTGATAAATCCATGCTGAGTATCACTTAACACCTTATTCTCTTCCAGATGTTTGCTGATTGATTCCTTAATTATTTGCTCCATTATTTTTCCTGGTACAGAGAAACTCCTGGTCTATAATTCCATGGGTTGACCTTATTTCCTTTTTTGTAGATGGGCTTTATATTTACTCTTTTCCAGTCCTCTGGGACCTCTCCTGTCTTCCATGATTTTTCAAAGATAATAGTGAGTGACTCAGATATCTCCTGAGTCAGCTCCTTGAGTATTCTAGGGTGCATATCATCAGGCCCTGGTGACTTGAAGACATCTACCTTGTCTAAGTAATTTTTAACTTGGTCTTTCCCTATTTTAGCTTCTTCATCCCTCTGATCAGATAGGTCCCATTTTCTCCTTCACAGACCCACTCCCCTCATCATGGGAGATGGTACATTTTGATCTTTACCTTGGTCCTCTGCCCACCAAGGTCTTATAGCAAGTAATTCTGGGATTTGTGGTGGCACTCCTTTGATGCAGACCTCTTGAGCAGAGCAACAATCTCAGAAATATTTCCACCATTCTCCCAGGCTGCCCACCCCAAAGGTCAGATTGGTAGTAGCAAGCTGCCTACCCCAAAGGTCTGACAGGTTCATTCCACAATTGGGAAGACATTCACTGTCCATTTCTACAGTCTCAGAGTTACAGAATACACTGATACTCCACCGATCAATTTATTTACATTACAATAATGCCAAGAGACCCCGATTAAAACTGAACCCTGATTCTGTTAGGTGTTATACAAACACTTGGTAGACATGTTCCCTGCCTTAGCTAATTAAAGACAAGCCACAAGAACCAAGTGTAACAAACAAGAGAAAGAATAGGGGGAGGGGATGGAAGGATAACAAAGGTGATGGCAACAAGAGGTGGGTGCACAGCTTGGTGGTCCAAGCCAGTTAATCCTTTCTTTAGAATTCTAAAGTGTCGCCATTAAGCCACAACCCTCCTGGTTCTCTTTACATTTGCTCCCTCACCTACTAAATAAATGAGGTCACTGCATATTATTATTTTTTCCTCCTGCAGAGTCAAGCTCCAGCACCCCTCTATCTAGCACTACTGGCTCCTTTCAAAGAGAAACATAAATGATCCCCACATTTCCTGTGGATAATAGTCCTCTTGGGAGCTGTGAGGGCAAAAAAGAGCTCAGAAGAAGTCCTCTCATTCCCTGCTGTTGTTTTCCAGAAAACAGGGATAGGCCCTTGCGAATGTCAGGAGCAGGAGGGCAGAAAGTCCACTGGGCTGTGAAGATGCCTCCAGGACTCCCTCATTCATTAAATCTCTATTCACTTACCTTCATTCCTCACACCTCCTCCACTCAAGAGTCAATCTCCCAATTCCACAGAAAAGCATAACATATGGAGCCCATATGTTGAAGAAAGCCTCAACTTAATTCCCATGCTTGCAAATAACTGTGCAAAAATGTACTCAGACATCTAACTAATTGATTGCACAATCAGGTATGTTCCAATAAAAATGGAAACGTGGAATAATCAAGGCCCTAGATTATGAAATTCATTTTTTTTCCTTTATAAAGCTATTTCCACAGCTTTCATCCCTCCACCAAAAGAGCAAGAGATGACAGCTGAAATATATCAATGCAAAGAGCTACTTGTAGAGCTCACCAAAGTATGTACGTCTCCTTCATTGGAAGTTACATCTCTTCGATTTATATGATGATCACGGTTATCTTCATCTCTAAGTGTTTCATTCTTTTCATCTCCTTTAGAAGCCGAAATCTAGGTTATATCCAGAAAGACACACATAATAAACAATATTTTATATTGCACTTAGAATGGATCTTAGAATGCTTTACAAACTCCCAAACAAAGCATATATTGGAATCAGAGAAGCAATCAACTTTGGGATGGAACATAGCAATATAGCATATACAAGAATCACAGACACAATTCACAAGAGGAATCACCTCTGGGGTGGAACATAGCAACATTTTAACTGAAGAAAGCAACATTGCACCACAGTTTAGTACAGGAATGAGAGAATATTGCCACATTCTATTGAAAATGCAAGGAAATTTTAAGTAGGCAAAAGCAATCACATGAAAAGAACTTGGCTAGGATACCCAGCTAATAACCCTAGCCTTGTAATGGATTTGAAATTGCATATATATGTATATACTGAAATTGCATGAGAGACATACATATTATTGTGTATGATATGAAAAATACTTTTGCGGCATATTATGTCTCAGCCAAAGACCACTAAAATCAATGAAAGGACTTCCATTGACCTCATGGGGCTTTAGATCAGGCTCTAAATAAATAAGTAGCAATGAAAATAATAATGCAATGTCCCCCAATAAGCTGAAAAATAAAATCTTACATAAAAAACAAAACAACATTTGGAATGTTGCTGTTTAAATCTAGGTTAAGTAATATACCATTGCTGCGGACTGAAAACTATGCCAAAATGAGAGTTTCTTTCTTTTTTTTTTTCTAAAGGGATACTAGATTTGAACGTCTGGCTGAAAAACTGGTGTGTACCCATCCTTCCAGCTGGTGTCTCCTTATACAAGATAATGGGAGTCAGTGTTTAACAAAACATAAAAGGGAATAAATAAAAAAGAATAGAGAAAACAGGCAGATTCTCAGCAGGAGTAAAACACAGCAAAATTTAGTAGCTATGCTTATTTATACCAGCAGAGGGTCTGGTCCAGAATATGCTAAATAATTTTATATTTCATAGTTTATAATATGCAGCAAAAAGACAGAGATAAAACCCCACCCTCCTCACTACACAGACATAGCATTACAAAAATCCCTCACCTTTATTTTCAGTGGGTTGATCTCCATATCAGAAGTGCAGTTCATGGGTCCATCAATTTCATATTGCATAATATACAACAGGGTGTTATTGTTATACTTGTAAGGCCACTGAAGATTTAGCATCACCTTGCTGAAGGCACTTGGACCATTGTTTCTCAACTAGTGATGAGAAGAAAATTAATGACTGTGTAAGACTACCCTTTTCCCTTTTTAATGACCCCACAGGCACCAGCATGTATTTATATATTATATGAAAGAGGATATATAAGATTTCCCCTCCCTGTCAGTATAATAAGAATATCATCATTGCTACTATGGAAAGAAACTCAATTTCATCTCCCAGGAAGCTAACTTATAATTATTTGAAATGATTTGCTAGCGAGGGGAGATTGTTCTGACCAAAGTTAACAAAGAAAATCTATTTTTCTGCCTTCAAGAAATTCCATTTGTTTAATGTACTCTACAGCATGAAATGAGAGATAATGTACATTTCTTATCCAAAGTTTTATGTATATTGTGAGCATGCCAGATATAAGATCATTTTTTTAGATAAACGGTACTGTGTTGGCTGTATAATAATATCAAAGAGCTCTCTCTAAAAAAAATCTTTAATAAAATTAACTGAACAGAAATTGTTTGAAAAAAAGGAATTCTCAAAAGACATTAATTCAAAGCAAAATGCTGCTGTAATAATGACTCTGCATAGTTGGAGTACATCTGAATGTCCAGAATAATTAACACACTGACCCATCATTTTATTGACTTCACTGCTGCAAGAGTCAGGGTACCAGATAATCTGTCTAGATTTCTGAAGGCCTGGATGATTTTATGACCAATAACATGAATAGTTATGTAAAACAGCATGGGGCATGATTCAGGTATAAGCTGAATGCTGTAAGGATCAGAGAGGAATTCCTTCACATTCCCACACTAACTGCAATTTACAGCATTGCACATCTGGCTATATCAGGGGTTGGCAACTTTTGCCAGGCTCCATACCAATCCTGCCCCCCAAATCCTCAGCAGGTACCAGGGTGAGACCAAGAGCCACGATGCACGCATGGCTCTTGTGGCCCCAGGCCCTGCTGGGGGCAGGTCACCAGGAGCCCTGTGTGTCACTGTTAATAGGCACACATGCCAACTTTGGCACATGTGCTGGGGGTTGCAAACTCCTGGGCTATATTAACTGCTAGACATTTTTGCCTTCCTCAGAGAAGTGCAGCAATGGATTGACCAAATGTGGCAAATTCCACGTTCCTATTAAACAAGATGAAGTAAAACACTAACAGCATATTTACCAGATAGGAAATCTTAACTAAAAATACTTCCTCCTTCCCCTGAGAACCCTGGACTTCAAATCAGTAAAAATTACATACCTCATAGATATGCTGAACTAGAGGCCCTATGTCATCTTCTGTCTCTGGATTCTCTTGGGGTTGCCAGTTTGCAATGGGGAGGAAGATGTGATCAGGAGAGGATACACTACATAGTGAACGGAATAAACAGCAACTATCAAATATATAACCTAATGAACTACTAATTTCTAAAAAGCAATCCTAAGACTTTCATAATGCAGACTTGAGAAAAATATATGTAAAAATATCTAAAAACTAATACTGACTGACCTTTCCATCCTAAATACTGGAAGATGGAATAAGCAGAAGTGAGGGTTCGCTGTACAAAACAATCTTCTGCTTGATATACTATTAAGAATAATTCTCTCTTAACAGAGGGATCTTTCTTCATAGTCTTCTAGTTTGGGGTCATTAATAAAAACTAATAAAATTAATACATGCTGGCTGGATAACCTTCTATGGTGAAAGAGATTCAACTGTGAGAAGTATTGATCATAGGGCATCTGATTGGTAGAGTCACATGAAATTCAACCAGCACCTGCAGCACAGGGTCTCGTAATGGTAGGTTTTGGTAATTTGTCTTCTTTTTTAAACTGGAATGTTTAAGAGCAGTGGAATCGCAAAGAACTAATTAATGCAGTAGCTTTTTAGCGGGGAAGAAAAATTAAAGAAAATGATATTTCACAAGCAATTCTCACTTTTCCTTTAAAAACATGCAAGGCTTCAATGATTGTGAGCAATATTAGTGAGCCAGTAGGAGAAAAAGTAACTTCTTCACTGAACAGTCAGAATACTTTAGAGCAGGCCTCGACAAATCTGCTGTAAACCTAGGGGCCAACCCCAAAACTGAGGTGCTTAGGAATGTGGCACTGAAGGGGGCCCCCTGCTGCCAAAAACCCGCTGTGGCCACCAACACTTTTGGCACCAGTGCAGTGTGTGAAAGACACCTCTCACCCCCACCACTGAGCAAGCCGTTGGCAGGGTGCTTTGGGCAGTGGGAGGCTGGGGAGCATGAAGGGATGTGGTGACTCTTTTTCTAGGCACCAGGGAGGTGTTCGCCTCCCTGGCTACCATGGCACAGCTAGACACCAGGGGCAAAATCCTGGGCACCATGGTAACCTGGTGCCTGGGATTTGTCAGGCCCTGCTTTAGAGGTTAAGAGCTGCACAGAAAAAAACACTTCATAAAATAAACATATAAATAAAAGCTATTCAGGAAAATTAAACAATATAATAGGAGGCATACTGATCAGAAGGATCATTTATTGTTTAGATGGCTTTCTGTAAATAGCAGTAGGAGAAAGTCATCAGCATCTTGCTAATACTATACTCAAGGCTGAAAAGGACAAGCTACTCTAACCCTATATTTAGAGAGTAATTTGGCATTCTAAAAAAATAGTTTTGGCATTTCTTAGTCTGTTCAGAAGGTGATTTTTTTTTGTGGGGGGAGCAGTTTTTACTTACTGTTTTCTGAATGCATTATAAAAACAAAGGATAATGTTTTCAAAAACTCTCAAGTCCCATTTTCAAAATTGACTGGGAATCCCAAAGTACTTAGGTTGCACTTCAAGTCCCAAGATGACTACATGAATGAGTTTTCCATTACAAATCATCCACAGCACAACAACAACCAAGACCTGCAAGGAAGTTTACCAAAAAAAACCCACCCCAAACCACACACATCTGAGAAAAGAGACATTTGCTAAATTAGCATCAACACTCACCCTCTAATTTCAACAGATGCTAAGATGGCCAGGTCAGCCTGGTAAGATGTTATTGGGCTTAAACCATCAAAGAGATTGGAGCTGAAAAAGAAGGTAATTCCATTTGTTAAATGGAATGAACAAGGGTTGGTTTTTTTTAAACCGTTAAGCACTTGTTATGTAACATTATTATGTGACTCCTGTGTCACTGGGGCAAAAGTCGAGGTACTGAAAACTAAAGGCCAGATGCTCTGCTCCACTGAAGTCACTTTGCCATATTGTAGTGTATAAAGGAGCCTTAAACCTACCCTAAACACAGTTGAAGAGTCTACTGGTGTGCAAAAACCAATTGGTATAAAGCTGGTACAGCTGACTCTGCCAGCCCTTCCATAAGGGGCACTCCAAGGGCTAGGGGAGACAGGGTGAGAGCAAAATGCACTCCATGATCACTGCTGGCATAATGGCATCTATCTAACCTAGCTTGCCCCAAGGCCTGGTCTGACCAACACCTAGCTCCACTGTTTGGGATGCAGAAAAGCCTTAGAGTCATCTCTGCATACCTCGTTCCCTCCCACAGCTACATCAAACCTGAGCTAGGCACTGCTGAGGATTGAGCCCTACATTTAAAACCGAAAGAAGAGTATATTTTATGAAAGAATACTAGATGAGAGGGCTATTGCCACTTATAAATGTAAAATTGAATTCTAAGAAAGCGGTTAGTGTTTAGATTACTGAATGTTTGAGAGTTGCCACATGCAATAATTTTACTACTAGTATCAGTGTTCCAGACTGTAATGTAATACTTGAGCTGCTCTCTCATGAACCTCTGTGACTAAATGACTTGCCATACAAGAAGAGAACATTAATTAGTGCAGGGAGCTGCTCTTCTACAGAAATTTCTTTTGCTCCTTCTGAAAGGGGAGTCACTATATCAGATGGGTTCTGGTTGGATTTTACAATGGGAAACTCCCTGTGTCTGTATTGAGAAACAAGTCAACAAAAGGACACAGACTTGCTGTTCTGCTTTGCTCCCAAAGATGAGTCATGCAAGTGGATTCCTCTGATTAGCTGAGTTTGCAGCTCCGAGTAGTGTCAGGATGGGGGTAAATACCCCAAACCAAACAAGTAGATATCTCTATGATGCTTGGAATCTGCAAGGGTGGCAGGTCGAAACGATCTTTCTGGACACAAAATAGAGATCCCCAGCTACTTAGCCTGGCTTAGGAAGGTCAAATAGAGTTTGCTGATTATAGGTGCCTATATTATTACCTTATGAAACCTAAGACTGTAATTCATTCGTGTGTCTGTGTCTGCTTTCTTTAACCTTGTAAATAACTCTCATTTCCTTTTCCTATTTAATAAACATTCACATGCTTTACTATAGGATTGGCTACAAGTGTTGTCATTGTTGTGAGACCTGAAGCACAATTGATCTGGAGCAAGTCACTGGCCCTTTGGGAGCAGGAGTCACCTGAATATTACTGGTCCAAAGGGGTAGCCATGTTAGTCTATTGCAGAAAAACAACAGAGTCCTGTGGCACTTTTAAAGACTAACAGATTTATTTATCGCATGAGCTTTTGTGGGAGAAAATCCCACTTCATCAGACGCTGAATATTGCTGTGATCCTTGGTATTAGGAAACATCTGTCACAGAGATATGCTCACCTAGGTGGCACAAAAGACCGAAATACCCAAGGGGGACTATCGGTGGCTCCGTATTAAGGCTATTAAAGTGCCTGAGGAGTCTGCACTTGGTACAGTTAGTCGGTGAAATCTCAGTTTAGACATCACAACCAGTTTGGGGTTTGTGCTTTTGTGTCCCTGGTGGAAGCATTAAAGTGATTTTTTTTGACAAGGGAGCCATTTTTTGACATGTAGTAGACACCTCTGAGTGAAGTGAAAGGCATATAATGGGCAAATGGGACATATCTATCATATTACCCGTCATTTGGCACTAAATGCTGCAGTCCCCCTCTTATATTACGCAGAAGCAATTTTTATCCTGTTGTGTTTGCCCTCTGAAACAGTTAAATACAACATGCATTTCTCCCTTATAGTAGCTTGTAGCATATTATACTTGAGTTGCTGATTCAATTCATTTCCTTGCAACTGATTGTCCTCCCCCTCCCCCTTTCAAATACAGAGGTGAAAATGGTGGGGGAGCTGTCAGAGCTAGGGTGTGGCAATCAGAAGTCAGGCAGTGGAGTTTTCTGAGGTGGGATCTGAGAAGTGCTGTAGTAGCTTCCCCCTCCCCATGGGAAATATTGCTCCTTGAAAAGTAATGGAAACTCCTCCCTCAGCACACGTATATTTCTGTGTGGAGGAAGCCGGGGAAAGAAGACCTGCAGGGACTATTTATTCCGGCAGTGGAGGGAACCAGATGCCTCGGTGATTGCTCGCACCTTTCAGGGAAGGAGGAAGGATAAGCCAAGAGGCCCAAAGGTGAGCTGGAGTTACATGCCACTGGCCAGAAGCAACAGTACAATGGCTCATAGAAGGGAAGTGAATAAAACTGAAACAGACAGCTATGTGAGATCAATGGTTTCATAGTGCTGTGAAGCCTTTGATCACCAAGGCCAACCGCTGTGCCACTAAAATGGAAGGAAGGGACTAAAATGATTATTCATATTATCAGTTTTGGAGAGGGAAAAATGCATATATGGATGAGTATAATCCATTCAATGGGTTTGGGGTAGAAGTCCCCAAGGACAGTGACAAATTCACATGACACCTCAAGGACAAAGTGCCACAATTGATACTCAAGAGTTAATATAAGAGATCTAAAAATAACAACCAGAAAGAGAGATTCCTATCAACTGTGCATCACAGGAGGCCTGTATGTTTTCTCCAGCAAGCATATAAATCTACTCCCCAATAATATATATTTTAAAAGAATATTGCCCTTTGCTGCCATTCATGTCTAAGTTTGGTTGTGTCAGGGGCTGTACAAATATACCCAAAGAAATGGTCTCTGCTCTGAACAGCATAGGTGAATAGCCCTGGCATGGGGCTAGAGCCTCCCCTGGTCACAAGTTCATTAGACATACAGGCCTGGCCTAATGCTTTCTTAGACTATGGCTGCACAGTAATGGGAGGTATTATTGCAGATCAGGGAGGCATACCTGCACTAGCTTTAATGGAACTAGCACAGCTAAAAATAGCAGTAAAGATGCAGCAGCATGGATTGCAACTTAGGCTAGCAACATGAGGACATATAGCCGTAGTTCCCAGCCTTTTTGGCTCGAGGGCCACAAACATAATTTTTACAACCCTGAAGGGCCACCAGTCTATTTAATTAAAAGTTAATTAATTAAGTTAGATTGTTTCATTTATAATGAATCAATGAAAATTTAATTGATTAAATTTATATTGAATATTAATTAAATAGACTGGTGGCCCTTCAGGATTGTAAAAGTTGTATTTTTGGCCCTCGAGCCAAAAAAGGTTTTTTAAATTTTTTTTTTTTTAAGTTTTAAAAAAGTTGCTGTTGTTTTGGGGGTTTTTTGTTTGGTTGTTTTTTTTTCCCCACGAACACCAGGAACCTCCCCCACCTCTGGGCTGGGCCCAGACGGGACCCCAAGGAACCAGGCCAGGCTGACTTCCCCAGCCCCGATGCTGCGGATTAAACACAAGCCCAGCCCTGGGCGGATGTGATCCCCATTGCTCCGCTCCTCTGGGTGTATGGGGGAGCGCCGGGCCCCGCTCAGCCCGAACCGGCCCCAGCGCAGCGCTCCCTGTGTGCCAGCTCCTGCTGGGTCCCTCCCCCCAGGGTGTCCTGCCCCACTCGGGGACTGGAACGGGGCACCCCCAATGGGCCTCACCTGGGCAGTGGCCCGCACTGCCATGGACCTGGCCCAGCTCTCTCCAGCAGGCTCTGCTCCCAGCTCCTCCCAGCCAGCCGGCGCCTCCCTCCCGCCTCTCTAGGGGCCTCCGCCACTGCTGCTGCTGGAGAGAGCCCAGCGCCAGAGGAGGGAGGGAGAGAGGCGGACGGTCGCAGCCCAGTTACCAGCTGTGAGCCGGGACCGGGCGGCTGCAGCCCAGCTACCATCCAGCGGCAGGGGAGCACGGGCCATTTCAAAATGCCCTACGGGCCACTTTTGGCCCACAGGCCAGGTGTTGAGAATCCCTGACATACAGGTTCCAGGAAGGCTTGTACAGCCCAGGCTGAAACCCACACATTCACTGCTCTTTTCACCATGCTAACTGGATTAACCACAAGTGTGCCTAACCCAGCTGCAATCACACCTTGAAATGCTGTGCAGATATACCTCCAGAATGACTGGAGTGTCCAAGTAAAGTTCATTTTTAAAATACACACTGCTGCTAGTCGTTCAAATCCACTCATTATTCCATATTTTGGCACTACATGGGTGAAGAAATCAGAACTGAACCCAGAATGCAAAATATTAAGCTCTCCCTCAAGCACCTCATCTGCTTTTGTATCCACTGTCACTAAATGGCACCATTTCATTTGTGCCACATCATGTATGGAGGAAAATTCACTGTATTAGAACTGACTACTTTAAAAACAACAGAGAAGTGTTTTAGAACAAGTTAAACCCATGGTAAAACATTTAGTAGGCAGAAAGGAATAAATTAACTTAGAGTTCAATTGTAAATGCTCAATTCATAGCCTCATCATTTAAAATCAAGGTATCTACTCAGTTCAAGCTACTGTAGGTTGGGACAAGATTGCTTTAGCATCTGTTTCCATACCTTCTGATCTGTAAGTCAAACTTCACAGAAGTATCCATCTCTGACTGCTGATGCACACTGAAACGCAGACCAGCTAATAGCTTAGAAACAAAACCAAGTGACTGAGGGTTAGTGGAAACAGAGTCAAGTTCATAACAAGAAGTTGCTCAGTACTAATGTTCTTCACTTAAATTTCACAAGGCCCAGGGACACAGAAAAAGAGAAGGCAGACAGAACTGGCATTAAGAGCATCCAACTGAGCAAGTGTGCCCCTCTTCCTTGAGATAGTCATATGGCTGCATTGGAGAAACAAAGTGAAATTTGCATCACATTTCCCCAGCCTATTTTTACATATTACCAAACCCCATCTGCTGCACCAGGATACAGGGAAAATTAGATTAAATTCCCAGCTTTCTACTAACTCACCCAAGGTAATAGAGTGAGTCACTTAATTGTTCTGCATCTCAGCTTCCCCATCCTTAAAATGGTTTAAAGTTCTATGAATTCCCCCATGTAAAGGGCCTTGAGATTGATGGATGAAAAGTGCTATATAACAGTGCTTAGAATTATTAAAAGACTAATCCTTAGTAAAGTTGCATCATAAAAACACATACATATTTTTCAAATCTTAGTTTACCTGCAAACTTGCAGCCAATTATCAGAATGTTTTCTTTGAACTACTCTAACATGTGTTTGGCTTATAATATATTTTGAGAGCTAAATGTTAACCATATTACATCTTCTAGCATTATGAGTTTGCATTTTCCTCAAAGAATATACAGAGTCATCTTCATGCTTCTTTTAAACCCCAACCACCCATTTGACTTACTTTAGTCCCACCCTTCATGGGATTTCCAAGGTCACAGACCACCAGGCGAGTTTGATTCTCGGTTTTAAATGCACACGATAGCCGTGCCAAAGCCTGAGATAAAACAGAGATATATCCTAAAGAAATGCAGTGCAATATCTCCTGGAATCAGTAGGAAAGCTGGAAGCAAGTTGCATTCATTTAAATGTTACTGACCAATCTTAATACAATCTAGTAGCAAAGAGCTCTGAAAAAAAAATCTGAGGTGAAAACCTCACAAGGTATAAGGTGTTCTGTTTTCAACATTATCTAGTATGAAATTCTAATACTCTTACTCAGGTTGGGTAGCAATGACGGTTTTTGAGGCTTGAAGTATTTCTCAGGTTGAGTTCTCCAAACTTAGGTGAAGTAGCTATGACTTTTCGGCAGGAGAGTTTGTTCAGAGCTTGATCAATACTTCATTTTAAGAGAGACAAGTCTCTGAAGCCAAAATGCCATGAGTGGTCAGTATCTTCCTCAGAAGCAGTCCTCATCAGAAACATCAGGTTTTGGGTAAGTCCACAGTGCATGAGGAAACTGAAGACAGATGAGTAATAGCAGAGAGATCTATGGTAGCAGAAGGCAAACCAATCTAAACATGCCATTGAGGCATGACCCAGGATACTCAAAGGTACAGTATCATCTGGGACTAAAGGATTGGTGCCCATTATGACAGCTGAATAACAGCATTGAGGAGGCTTTAAAAAAAAAAAAAAAGATTTCCCTTCTCCCCCTTTCTTAAAAGCAGGCACTTTCTTAACCTTGACAAGTGTGCAATCAGTCTAGGTTGCAAGAACTCATGGCACAAGAAGCATGTACAGATTTATCCCTTGGCATTCTCCAACTTTGTGGCCATTTTACACAATGATATAGGTCAAAGGCCTAACTGCATTGAGAGAAAACTAGGATGCGGGGAATTCTGGAAGCACAAATAAGATTTAAGGCTTGGAAACTTAACAGAAACTTCCAGAATCAGCATTGGTGCTTACAGATTGGTCACTTACGCCTGTCCAAGTGTGATGCCAATAAAAACACATTTAGAGAATCTCAGTGCCCCATCCAAATATATATATATATATCCCAGAAGGCTATGGGGCAGCCATTAAAAAAAAATCAATCCCAAATACTTCGTATGAACAAGATAATTTACAAGGATTCTGCAGTTACAAAATTTCCTGCAGGATCAATTATTTGATTTTTCCCTTTGTTCTTCATTTGTATGGCGGGGGGGGGGGGAAACAGTAATAAACAGATATTATTCTTTGTCTCTTAGAATTGCTCAGCTCTTTACCCAGGATATAAATTCTGAGTCTAGACCTGTGCAAGAAATAATCATTGTGCATTAATAGTGGCTGTATACAGTCTATCCATTGTTGCTGAAATCTTCACTTCCGAATTAATAATCAGAATAATTCAGCTTTGAAATTCCAGTTGGGCATCTGCTATGGGAATTTCAAAGTTATTGTGATCACATGACTAATTGGAAGGGTAAAACCGAATATTTGTAATTTATGGAACAGAGGCAATGAGGGTTTAGGGCAGGAGAATATGAGTGTACCCAGTCGAATAGCTATTATCTAGATCCCCTTACTTTTGGAACTCTTTCCTAAAAGGTAAAGGCATGCTTGGGGTGCACAAAGCTAACTAAGGTAAGCAATAGTGCATGTTGTGAGGCCAGAACAGTTCATTAGAAAGTTGTGGTATCAATACTTCACACACACTGCTTTCACTTTCTGGTTTCATCTGGTACAAGAAGCACAAGTGTCATTGTAAATGAAGACACATTTCCCTTATGGCATAGTCAGATTAAACATGAACAAAGTGCCAGAATTCCTGTCAGAACACCTGTTCCAAGGAAATCTCCAGTTCAGTGTTACACAGCCCAGAGATTCGGACAAGAATTTGATTTTTTACACTTAAAGACTGAAGCTTGTTCATCACTAAGAGCCCAATTCTGCAAATCTCCATATGAGTAACTGGAACAGGATTACTCACAGGAAGAAAAGCTTACCTCATTGTTACGAACAACACCAATGAAATCTGCTTGGGGTGGAATGGTAACAAAGAGCTCGGCTTCATAAGCTCCTTCCCCTTCGTTCTGGGTATTGACAGTCAGAGTTAAAGGATTGTCATCACCAATATAGATCTGCTTCTGATCACTGTGCAAGAACAGCAAGTGCAAAAGTGAATACTGTGTTCAAATGTATAACTTAGTTATGTTTAACAGCTAGGATTTACAGAAACAAGAGGCATTCTGACATTGCACTAGATGTCACCAAAGTTACATTGCAAGAATGTTTTATAGCTCAAAAAATGCACCCTGCAATGGATTTTATCAGTAAAAAAGAAACAAGGTCACTGGCAGTAATGGAGCAAATATGAAATGTCATTGGGAGGAACTGTACCTGAGAAAGCACTTTGTCCATTTAAAAAAATATATACATGCAGTTCCTCATAGCTGACCGGTAGATACATGTTAAGGGACAGATCCCCAGGAATGCCTTTACAATTGTAATAATCACTCTCTCTCTCTCTCTCTCTCTCTCACACACACACACACACACTTTTTTTTATATAAATGTGCACAAACTGCCAAACTCAACTTAAAGTTAACCACAGAGTTTACAAATGGCATCTTCGTAAAACACACCCCTGTATATCTCTTTTTAATAATTCCAGATAAATGTAAAATATTTTCTTTATATAATCTCTGAAAATGTGCAAGGGAGCCAAATTTTCTCTGAATTGGTATAAAAGTTCTCAAGCGTAAACACTTAAGAATGGCCATACTGTGTGGGACCAACGATCCATCTAGCCCTGTAACTTGTTTCCTGACAGCGCCCAGTGTCAGATGCTTCAGAGAGAATGAACAGACTAGAACAATTTATCAAGTGATCCACCCCTTGTTGACCAGTCCCAGCTTCTGACAGTCAGAGGTTTAGGGACACTCAGAACACAACTTGTGTTCCTGACCTTGTGGACTATCAACTATTGATGGATCTATCCTCCATGAACTCATCTAACTCTTTTTTTAACCAATTAAACCTTTGGCTTTCATAACATCCCTTGGCAACGAGTTCAACACGTTGACTGTGCATTGTGTGAAGACGAATTTCTTTATGTTTGTTTCAAACTTGCTGCCTATTAATTTAATTGGTTCTAGTGCGATGTGAAGGGGTAAATAAAACTTTCGTATTCACTTTTCATGATTTTTTAGACCTCTATCACCTTCCCCCTGCATCGTCTCTTTTCTAAACTGAACAGACCCTCTCTTTTAAATCTCTACTCATGTGGAAGCCGTTCTATACATCACTATTCATTTTTGTTATCCTTCTCTATATCTTTTGTAATTGCAATATATCTATTTTAAAATGAGGTGATCAGAACTGCACACAGTATTCAAGATGTGGGCATACAATGGATTTGTATAGTGGCAGTATGATATTTTCTGTCTTGTTATCTATTCCTTTCCTAATGATTCCTAACACTGTTAGCTTTTTTTGACTGCCACTGCACATTGAGCAGATGTTTTCAGAGAATGACCCATGATGATGACAAAATCTCTTTCTTGAGTGGTAACAGCTAATTGAGATCCCTCATTTAGTATGTATAACTGGGATTATATTTTCTAATTTCTTTGCATTTATCAACACCGAATTTCTATCTGCCATTCAGTAAGATCCCTTTGTCACATTTCACACTCAGCTGTGGACTTAACTCTCATGAGTGATTTGATATCTGTTAACTTGCCACCTCAGGGGGTGTTTGTGTGTCTATATTCATATGCATGTATTATTGCCCTCTGCTGGATAAAAATCACACCTGCTCACATGTATGTAATTGTATCTAGCAGCTAATGAAGCAGTGCAGTGGTATAGCGTGGTTTGCCGCCAAAGATTCTACATTGCTTTCCTTCACATTAGCTGGGACCATGATGACAATATACATACTGCCATAGCATCCTTACAGAGATTTAGTCTCCCCGCACTGTACATTCACAACCCATTTATATTAACAGCATTCTGTGAGAACAGGAAAACAGGTTCCTTTAGGCCATGATCTCACAAAAACAACATATGCACTTGCTTAAATTTTACACTCTGAGTGCCTATTAATTTCTTTTCAGTCCATCCCATTTCTTTCAGTGGCAGTACTTATACTGCACAAGACCATGTAGGGTTACCTTTCCCTTTAATATCATTCCACGGTGTTTATTAGGTGTTAATTTTCCAGTCTATTCAATGCTGAAATGTACCTGTGTACTGCAACCTGCAGTTTTGGTTTGCAGATATTATCTTCACCGCAATCCAGCAGGATATGTGCCTATGCAAAAATCAAATACAAATGGCATTAATAAGTTTAGCCCATTAATTCACACGTGCCTTTTTATTAGCACAATTCCATTATCACTGCTTTTTTTAAAAAAAAAAATTGGAACAATTCTAATTGTTTTCAGGGGAACAGTTTACTTGCCTCTCTATATGTAAACCTGGAAAGAAGAAAAAGGTTTTATACATGTTACATACCCTTGCCCATTTTATAATTAATATAGATATTGGCTTTAGAATTAATCATATTGGCAGGTCATCTTTATTAAATCATATCTATTTCTTTACTATTTCATCTCCACTATGCTCTCTATGCAAAGAACTGTTACAAAGCTTGGAATAAAAGGGTAAAAAATAAATTGTTTGGGAGAACTGCAAGGACAACTTACTAGTCTACGGAGCACCTCTGAAACTGATAGAAATGGAAGCATAAAACTGTACGAAGCATAAGACCAGGAACAATTTCTAGAAATCCTACACTCCAGAATGGCAGATAGCATGAATTTTTTCAGAGGCAACTGAATCTTTTGGGGTTATTGGGTTATATGGGAGAGGAAGTGCTCTAGGGACACTCCTGCAGCTTATTGGTGTACTGCAGCAAATAACTTATTCTTTCCTTCCCCTAGGAACATCAAATATTATGGTACATACAGCAGCCCAAAATGCAGAATGGATGAAAACCTCTCACCCATCTAGACCAGAATCCCTGATGCTGACCTGACCTCTGATTTCTGTACTAGAGCTAAGTATGATGAATAAAAAAGAAGCTCAGCTCTACAGATTAAGGTTTTTCTAATGCAAAAATAACTTATAAAAGTGAAAAAAGATACATACATGTATTAGGACAACATCTTTAAAATTCAGTGTCCAAAGTTAGACCCATATATCCATATTTAGGTGTCCTGCTTGCTTTTCCAGAGGTGTGTCTGAAAAAGGGCCACTATGTGGATTCAGGCACCAAAGACTGAAAACATTGTCTATTCTGCTTAACGAAGAACTGTCAGGAACATACCTGTCTGCTAACGTTAGCGGGAGTGAACTGGTTGAGGATAGGCTGTAATCCAGCTGAGTCTATGGCTGTTTTGTAATCCAGTCGATACTCCATAAAAATGGTGATTGGAGTAAGTTTGTCTCTGAACTCAGATTCATCCTGAGGGAAGAAATGCCTTAGGTCATCCTTAAACCACATCAAAAAGAACCCAGAGAGGGGTTTGATTTGAATGGATTCAAAGCAGACCATACCAGATTGGGTACTATTATCATTGGTTGTTTGTATGATGGTAGCAGCAAACCGAGATCAAAGTCCCAGTATGCTAGCTGCTGTACTAACAAACCCAGAGAGAATCCCTGCTCTAAAGAATTTACAATCTAAATATACAAGACAGACAATGTTAGGTGTTAGGATGTCCATTTTACAGAAAGGAAACCGAGGCAGAGAGAGAGATTTAAATGATTTGCCAAAGGGTGCCCATGAAGTCTGTGGGATGGCTGGGAACTGGCTCTCCAAACGCAGCCCAGGGCAAACGGTGATTCTGATAATTACAGCCCTTTATTCAATATGTGCAAGAAGGCAAGAGCAATTTTCTCTAAAAGTTTACCAGACGTGGTTTCTTACCCTCAAAAAAGCCTGAAGTTCTTCACATCGCATTGTGCCCCCTTTGACAACAGTCATGTTCTTAGAGTGACCAGGTTGTTTGTTGTGAAGAAACAGAGCTCTCCTTAAGGCTCCTTTCTGCTTAAGCTTATCCAACAGCAGCTCCACCTGGAAGGCTATCAAATCCAAAGCATCCAAGTTAAGAATTTCTTGACTGCCTGAATGCATAGCAGGTTCTTCCCAGATCATAAATCACAAGTTGACATAAGTTGTAATGGTAATCTAACAGATATGCCTTCTTAAAAACTTCTAGTTGTTTCACGTACTAAATCTGCCATCACAATATTCTAACAGATATTGATATTGTACTAAAATGAGACTCAAATCTTGTGCTCAACACCGTAAGTATACATTTTTTAAAACAAATTTTCAAGTAATAGCTTTGCTTCTCTTTTGGGTTTTCTTTATGAAAACAGAATTTAGGAATTTTTCCAAAGAGATTAGAGAAATCTTACATCTGCAATATATATTCTCAACTTCTATTATTACTAAACTAATTAGTGCTTAAAAATTTCCTTCTACATAAACCTCGCCCGATCATATCTATTATACACTTGGAAAACACTGATAGTGTCTTGTATCTTATAGTATAATCAGCTAGAAACCATCAATTTGTTGCACTGCAAAAGCCTACACAAATCCACCACAGAACCTCTTAAAAATCAATCTTCTATTGAATCTGGCCTAGTTATCCACATTCAATTCCCAACCATGCCAATGAGAGTCTTTCCATTGACTTGAATGGGAGCTGGATTAGGACTTTAGCATCTGAACTATTGTCTCCACTATTAGTTCCACCAATACACTCACAGGAATTATTTTTCTAAAATTCCCTTTTGTAGACACAGTGAAAGAGCTAGATCCTGCAAAAAGGCAAATGCTCTCAGGACTCAATTGAGCAAACCACTTAAGCATGTACTTAAAGCCCACTGAATTCCGTGGGACCTAGTGTGCTTAAAGTATAATAATGCATGTTTAAATATGTCGCTGAACTGGGACCTCAATTCCAAATAACCTGAATGGTGGCTGAAGGGGCTCAGCACTGGCAGGAACAAGCTCTACAATCAAAAAGCAATTATTTCAGTTATTAATCAACAGTTATCACCAGGATTCATACTTATAGGCAATTTGAAACATTTTAATTTTTTTTTTAAAGCAGAACTTACTGAGTTTATTTGGGAGCTTTCCTTTGCCATCAGCTGTTAAGCAGAACTTTACTTTAAAGCTGTTAAAAATATATTTAAAAAAGCACATATGATTAAATATTTATTTTCTGCAGAATGTGGTTTAAAAGTTCTCTCCCATAATTTTCTCAGTACAAAAGTCTTTTCTTTAGAGACTCCAAACCCAGACCAACTCCCAAAGCTCACTCCTCCTAGCTAAAGAAATCGGAACTGATTCATGCCTGTGTCTTTCATCCCATCTAGTTCCAGTGGGGTTGTGCGGCACTGTTCAAAATCTGCCCTGGTCCTTCCTCACTTACAAGGACAAGTGTTATAGAAAAACAGGTGATATGTTTTCACCCCAACTGGAGCAGGTAGAAAACTCACTGCATTGCTCTCAATCTGTGCTCCCAAATAGTGAGAAAATTGGAAATTTCAGAAAATATGGATTATGTTTTTTCTGTGGGGAAGTTTACTGTTGGGGAGACTTAAGGGCAGGGGATATAAAAATCCCTGAAAAAAAAAAATGGACAGCCATTCTTTAGGGTTTGCGGTATTATAGCTCTGGGGACTGAAGTACCAAAGGCTATGTCTACACTTACAAAAGCTAGTTCGAATTAGTTAATTTGAACTAACTAATTCAAACTAATTTTAGTTAGTTCGAATTAACTTAATTCGAACTAGCATGGCCCCACAAGAATGCTAGTTTGAACTAGCCATGTCCATGCAGGGCACTTGCTTAGTTCAAATGAGTCAGTTTCAGGAAGGTCAATCTAAGCAGTTAGTTCAAACTAATATGGCCACATTGACTTAATTCAAACTAACTATTTTGAATTAAGGGTTAGTTCAAACAATGCAATCAAATTTATTAGTTCGAATTAAGGAAGCCCTTAATTAGAACTAATGAAAGCCTAGTGTGGCCAATGCTTAAGTTAGTTCGAATTAAGCTTCCTTAATTTGAACTAACTTGCAAGTGTAGACATAGCCAAAGAGAGTCATTCTGTGACCCTGAAGAACACCTATAGCCATTTTATGGCTCATTGAACATCTACACTGAAGGTTCATTGCTGACTGGGGTATAGGTCTTCTCACTGTAACAATCTAAAACTATAAGATGGACAGTGATGGATGGCAGAGCCTTTAGGATTTCATTAACCAAATAATGTTCATCTGTGAATACCAGAGTTCACCTGTGCTGTAGGCCAGAACTTAAAGTGAGCTGGTGTTCTTGACCCATATTGTTAAAGTACTGCACAGCTGGTAACAACTGACAGCCTGAACTCAAGAGGAGCCCTGCAGGCAGGGCAGCTGCAGTCCAGAACTGAACTGTAAAGACAGAACTGCTATAGAAAGTTTGCAAGACATCTGGACCCAACACACAGGACTCAGATCAACCCAGTCCATCTCTCACTTTCCTGAACAGTAATTTCATTATGTTATTAGTAGTCGTAAAAGTTTATGCAATAGCCTTGCAAGAGACTACACAAGCATCCATCCGTGAGATGCTGGACTTGGGTGCTGACATGCATTAGGGACCTGGAGAAATTTCTAAAAGGAAATTGAGGACTTTCTGATTTGCACTGATAAATCAACTCTTGAGCTGATGTAATTGGGGAGATTTTACTCTACTCAGTGGAAACATTTTGCCATCTTTGAATGAAAGGTGAAAAATGAGGGTCAAATCCAAAGTCCACTCATGTCACTGCGAGTCTTTCATTGATTTCAATGTGATCTGGCTGAAGCCATAAGCATGCTCGCTTTGCTTTGGCTAGCCATTCAGAAAATCCAGAGTTTCATTTCGGAAAATCTGTTTATTAGTTCTACCCTCTCAACTTTGGGAGGGGAAGTAAAAAACAAACCAGCTTACCAGGAAACTTTCACACCAGTATCTGGTAGTTCACAATTTTTTTCCTCAGGATTCAGAATAGTTGGGTTAACTTCTAGGCCGGCATTTACACTGATAACTGGTCTAGCCCTGTAAATAAAAGTAAATAAATGTGTGTGAACAATGACATTTACACAATACCACATCAAAAAATTCTTAAAATTGTGAAAATTATGTTATACAACATTTAATAAAGTTGAAAATTATAGATACAGAGTAAAGAGAGAGGTTTTTGATTAAATTAAAAAAGGTGGGGAGTAGATGCGGCAGAGAGCTAGAGAAAGGCTGCCCAGGATACCAAGAACTGTGGACTCTCACATCCACACTGTCAAAATGGCAGAATGAATCAAGAGGAGGCAGATGCTAGATAAGTAGATGGAAAAGGGAAGGGAGTTGAGTGAGAAGTTCTTTGGAGGAGACTGAATTGAATACATGGAGAACTGAAGAACCATAGTGGCACTTTTAAAGTAGATCCTCAAGGGCCAGATTCTAACTTTACACCCTACCCTGGGTAAGGGGCAGTGAAGAGCTATGTGGCACTAGAAGCAAACCACTAATTCTGCCCCAATTCCTTCCGTGCTGCACCTTTCCCTTTTTCGTGAAGCAATCAAACTTTTTTGTGCTCAACTTAATATTCTGTCCTGCAAGAAGGGCAGTGGGGGGCAGAGAGCAGGTTCCTCGCATTCCATGACCTGCTCTGCTTCCTCTTTCAAAAGAGGAGTTACCCATAATAAGTAAGGAGCTCTCAAGGATGAGAGCAGGTTTGCACATCTCACCAGGCAGCAGCATTCTACACCTGCAGGCTTCTGGAGAACTGTGACTCAGAGGAGACCATGGAGGAAGATCTCATATAGTGTTTTCGCTCAACTCCAAACACATCCACCAGAGGCAAATAATACATTATAGACCACATATTAATACAGTGGACAGAGTAAGGTAACCACTTTTATTCATGTCATTCTGCAATGCAGCAAGACAGAACTTTCCCTGTTTCTGTTACTTGCTGTAATTTACAATTTGCACTGAGCTTTCCTCCTGACTGCATTTACATGACAATTTGCACTGTGTGCCTACCTGTACAAAACAGCTGTGTCGACACCAAAGGCTCCGACAATCAAATCTGGAAAGAAGAAAGATGTGCTAAATTCAAGACTTTATCCTTTTTTTTTAAAGGACACTATTTGGTCAGTTGGTAAGATACACAAAAGTGATGCAATCACATAACTGCAACTGTTCTAAAGCTACATCAAGGAAAAAGCACCTGGATATCCATTTTTGTCCACGTCGGTGGCACCTTTCAATGAGTACCCAAAGCTAGGTGGCATGGCACGCGCGGCCCACTGTCCTTGAAGAATCTGAGAGGGAATTGCATTCAAACCCGTCGCTCTTCCATTGTAGATGTAAACAACTCCTCTTTTGTCCTCTCCACCATAGGGTGCAGCAACTGCAACATCTGTGAATCAAAAGGAACAGCCTAATGTCTCCAAATATAAACAAGGAAAACATCTTTCTGCTGACGATGAACAATTCAGACAAGCAAAATAATAGTTACAGCAAATTTTCTGTATATGGCATTCTCTGAAAGGTTAATTTATCAGCACCTTCTTCTCTGTTTTATATAACTTGTAGGATGCTACGATGATATTTATGGACCATGTATACTGTAGACTTATTTCTGCAAAGAAGAGGACCCAGTCCCACAAACACACTTTTGCACATAACGGGAGTCATAGTATGGCTCAGTTATATACACTTTGAGTATTTAACACTTTTTCCTAAAACACCCAGGACTGGTCATTGCTGGAGACAACTCATCAGACTAGGTTTCATTTATACAATCATGTTCATCCATAGGGTTCAAGATTTTTTAATAACTCCTGTTGACCTAAATCAATCTAATACAACATATTTATCAGATCCCAAACGCTGTTGATAAGGGCTTAGCAGTATATCCATAGGCAGAATTTTAAATTAATGCAAGTATGCTTCACCTCAATAAGTCTGAGAGCACTTGTATTAGAAGTGAATGAGAAAATAGCAGTATAACAAAATGCTAATCTGATTCCTTACAGAGCACGACTTTAAAAAGTGTGCTTTGGAAATACATACAAAATCTGAATTTAATACTGCCCATACTGATTCAAGAACACCTTTGGTACTGAATCAAAGTATTTAAATATTAAACAGCATATAATAAATGTTTTTCCCTGCAAATTTATATAAAGCCACACAATGAGAAGACACTCTCAAATACAATACCCTTTTTTATGTGGCATTATGACCCCTCTGCAATGAGCTGATGGAAGCAGCAGAGACAATAGTGCTGTACCATCCTATGATGGAAGGAACATTAACCAAATGACACTGTCACAGAGTGGAATAGCAGAGCTCAGGGAAAAGACATAATAATGGTGCAAACCCCATAAATAAATTAACTTAAAAGTTCAGTTCAGTTACCATTCTAACAAAAAAATTAAGTCTCATTAAAATAAACTGAGTGGAAAAGCACAAGAGAATAGCAAATGGATCACAAAAGACCACTTGTGTTACCTAGTCAGATGATCAGCAATTTGCTGGACTACTTTTATTCTTGATCATACCAATGTCTTATTGAACTTGTACTTGAATGGCGACTGAGATATTGCCTCTACACAATGATTCCATGCTATTAACAACTAAAAGTCCAAATATTCACATTTGCTGAAACCACTGGCATAGGATTTTTTGAGCAGCAAAATACATTCTTTTAAAATCTGTTTTCTTCTATGAAAAGAAGTTGTAAAATATACACATTAATAGTGGGCCTATAATCAAAATTTTGTCTCTCATGAGTGAAAAGAATCTCCTGGACAGATGATCATCTTTAATATTGTTCTTTAGATCTAGTTTGCATTTCTTGTTATGTTTTGTGACGTGACTATTTCTGAACTATGATATTTCCTATAAACCAAATGAAAGGCTAGAAGATCAGTGATAACCCCTAATGTATTAATTCTTTGTGAAATATCCTGTTCTGAGTTTGTATTTCTTGTTCTAAAACTTTTTGGGAAAGAATTAGCTTTTATAAAAGGGAGACCTCACAATTTTACCAGAAATGTACTTCCAACTCATTATTGGAATGGGGTATTTGATCAAAGGTGCCACTGTACCTATCATTAAGGAAGAAGTACTCCATGTTATTTTAATCAATACAGACTCTGCCAGATGCAAACACATAACTCCTGTTACCATTGTGGGAGTAGCATATGCACATCAAAGGGAGATCAGACGTTGGTGCCCAACAGTCTAGTTTGTGTATGTTCAGAATTCATATCCCCTTTCCTGCCCAGACTCTCACTATGGATTTAATGAGAATCTTACCGTTGAAGCCATCCTGGTCCAGGTCCCCCAAAGGTGCAATAGAACTGCTGAATCTTGCAAAGACCTCAAACCCATTCAGCCGTATGATCTGAAAACCTCCAGAGGCTTGTTGAAGGCACATGGAGACCTGACCCACTTCTTGAAGCTTGCCATCAGAACCACGCTCCATAAAGAGAGGGGCTCCAATAAACAAATCTGTGTAACTGTATTTAAAATAATAATAATAATAATAATAATAATAATAATAATTTAGTCTTTCAACCACCACAAGAAACTCCGATTTCAATCTCACAAGTTCTCATACACTGCTATAGAATGTCATTGTCAATGTCTGTTAGGATGAATAGGATACAAGTGTAGGTTTCACTTGTAATTTAAAGAAATTCAGTGATGAATAAAGCATATGTTTACCAGAATCTAAAGCATGTGTATCCTGTTTAAACATTGTAGATGAAGACTTACAACATTTAAAAAAACATATTGCGTACTCAAAATAAAAGATTACTTTTACGCCCCCCCCCATACACCCCCCCACACCCACCCCTAAGGGGAAAAAAGGCACTTACTTATCCCCATTAATATCAGTGGCAGCTACAGAATATCCAAAGTAGGCAGCCATCTGGAAAACAACAGAAATTTTAAGTTGATCCAAATACTTCCATGAGAAAATGTAAACACTATTGTCATCTTTGCCCTCTTCCAAAATATTTGATACATGTGCTTCATTAGGTTGCCACTAATAGCTTTTTCATTTCTTACTCCCTGAGTAAATGGTTTGTCTGTTTCTATAACAGCATAAATAGAATTGATGACTTCTCCCCTGCAACCAGTAGAATCCAGTTGTTCATTGTCTTTTTTAACCTTAATAGACAAAATTGAATTACAAAGCAGCACTAACACAACTCCAATCTGAAGACTCTTATAGGTTTCTGTACTAAGACTGTTTTTCTAAGTAGTATCAGCATAAAAAAAAAAAACTCATAGAACACATTATTAGATTACTTAAGATCTGGTAGCATGTGAGTGAACAACAAAATATACATTCCTGGACATTACGCCTATGCTTGTCATTCGGAAGAATTCTTCCTGCACCCCAACAGCCACCTCATTGGTATAAAACAGAACTGTATACCTGTTCTCCAGTAAAGTTGTATAAGGATGACATATTTTTCCCATTGTAAATAGACACCTGCATAGGAAAAAATAAATGAGCTAGTAACATGTCACTATACACTATAACAACATTTAACATTATTTTCAAGTTTGAGATGTAAAGTTTCTTACCATGCCCAGAGTTCTTGCTGCTCTTGGAACCCCAGATACAAAGTCTGAAACAGAAGAGAAGACAATTTGGCAATGTTCAGATTACAGATGAGCAAAAAACAATGGCTCAAGACAGATCTTAATTTGCCTAAACCATTTTGCTTTTTCTTAGAATTTTAGATACTATATTGTGTATACATACAGGTACATCTGGGTTTCTTTGTGTGTTTGATTATTACTTATAGTCTGCTTCCTGCTGAATACAAGTTTACACAGCAACAAAACAAGAACAAGAGCTGTACCTTCTATGCCATCACCATTGAACTCTCCAACAGCCACTGAATAACCTGAGCAACAATAACAAAAGTGGTAAGTCACTATATGAAACATATTAATTTTTGCTTTTCTTATAATTTATCAACACTTCCCATATGGCCCATTTTGCCTGAACATCCCACTGAATGAGCTGGGGGAAAAAACGAAACAAAACAACAAAAACAAAAAACAGTAAGACGCAGAGCTATTTCAGCTGGGGGAAAAAACGAAACAAAACAACAAAAACAAAAAACAGTAAGACGCAGAGCTATTTCAGCATATCCATTAGATAAGTTTAATACCCAACTTAAAATAGTTAGATCAAGTTTGTATGATAAACTAGTTTCAGTAGGAACAGCCATGTCCAAATGGGCAGATTTGTTTTGCCAAATAGTGATCCACCAGTTTGAAACTGGGATGGCTGGGTTGAAACAAACATACAGAACCTAGAGATGGTTCAGAACTGAAAAGTTTGGGTCCACATCTAGCACAAAGTCTGAAAGGCTTTAGATGCTGTTCCAATTCGAGTTTGTCTTTAATGGAATCCTCTGATGAATTTATGGCAATAAAATGTGGTGGTGATTGAGATCAATCAAGGATGTAATGGTAATGTTAAAAAGGGCACACTAGAAAGAGTAGCAGAATGCTCCTAATTCTGCACTCAGCAGTTGAATCTCTGCCTGGGTTTGTAATTCTAATACAGAGACAGCTCCTAGTTGAGATATTAATATGGAGCCTGATTATTTTTGGTAGGTGGGTTGGGGGGGGTAGGTCACAATCATTCAAATGACAAATTGTTCTGTGTAACTAAGTAATACAAAAAAGTCCTTGTCACAATATCAATATTGCAGCTTAAAAAACAAAACAACAAAAAACCAAAACCAGAGGTACAGTGATTTGCCCAAAGTTCACACAGTTAGTATATAAGCCAGATGAGCAAAACAAAATTTTTTGGCTCCTGGATGTTATATCTACTATGGCAAAGCTTCCCCTCAGCTTCGCCTGGTAACAGTCATCTTCCCTGATGGAACAGGCCTTGAGGCTTTCAGCAACTCTTGTTACTTCCCCAGTCCCCATTAGATACAGTGTTCCAGATGGGCCTTGGTCTGGATGGATCAAGCATCTCTCCACCCCACTGAGTGGGTAAATCAAGTCTGTGGTGCCCAGACCCCCGGCAATACCTGTCCCTGGCTTTTCCAGTCAAACTGTAGCCATGGTGGTATTGTACTGGGGGCTGAGCAGCCTCAGCCTTCCCTCTCCCCCAACCCCCAAAAAAGCTGGTGGCTGAGTTTCTTCTCCTGCTCTCCTCTAAAGAAGAAGCACTATTCGCTTAGTTTGGGGAAATCTCTCCTCCTACTCCTGCAAGTCTTTGATAGCTTGCATATCTCTTTCCCTCCTGCCCGCCACCTTCCCTCAAGCAGAGGTGGGGTTTTCATAGGGCTGAAGCAGCCTTTGACTAGCTTCAGGTGTTTCTAATTATGCTGAAATCAACTCCCCCTGCAAATCAACTGCCTGCAGGGAAAAGGGCCTTTGCCATTCTGAGGCTTACATATCTCCCGCCACCACCATCATGCCTGAGGGCAGGGCCCTCTTCCGCGAGGTGCTGCCCAAGCAAGGGCAGTTGTCAGTGGAGGATGTGGCTACCATGGTTTTATGTAAGCCAAAACTGTTGCCTTTAAAATCAGTTACCCTAGAAAAGCTAGAGAAAATGCAGCGAGCAGAGACAATTCGCCAGCAAGAAGTGGCACAAAGGGAGCAGCAGCAACAAAGCCAACAATAATGTGCATGATAGCTCATCTTAAAGAAATATTTTACTTAAATATTGTACAATAGTTTGTGTATATTAATCCAGTGATGTTTGCTGTACAGTTATTAAAAATAAGTTCAGGAATGGTAGAAGTCCAAAAAAAAAAAAAAAAAGTACCCTTTTGTAGCCTTCCAACCTGACTTTATCACACTACTCAGTACTCAGAAGACTTTCAGGAAAGAAAACAGGAATTTGCTAAGACATTGTCACTGGTACGTCTGCTTTTGTGGAAAAAGAAAAAAACAAACAAACGCCCCCCAAGATTCTTAAATGACCACAAAAATTCGGGACCTCTCCTTTAACCCTCACCTTCCAGTGGCACAAATTCCCCAATTTCACAACCACTACACTGAACCATTAGTCCAGTGCAGTTTCAAAGGAAATAGTATTACAAACTCACTTTCTGCAACACAAAACATTTTTTGTGAAGGTTACACACAGACCATAATTAACTTGTGAGAATTGCTCTGGTACAATTTATTTTAGTGTGGGAGAACAGTTTCCTCTTTCAGATAAGAGTTTTACTTGGAAGGAGAAGGCACAGTATACTCTGAGATCTTCCAGAAACAGTAGCAAAAGCATATATATTAATTTATTGTTATTACAGTATTAAATTATTATCGTGCCTGGGCCCAGAAAGGGAAATGTTCTATAAAAAGACAATTCTTTAAAACAATGTATGAGAGAACAAAATAAAAATGCTTCCCAAACAGCCTTTTCTTAAGCGTCTTAGGTCCTCGATTTTGCACATGCAGTGAGACAGATATGTACATCCATTATTTCATGGAATACAGACCTCACGTTGGTATCAATAGGAATTTTACATACACACAGGCAATACCTTAAAACTTATTCTATCACAAGGATTTTACTCTATGTTCCCTAGGAACATATCTCCTTTTCCATTCTTTTGTCCAAATCATAAATGATTACTTTGTTCATTTCTCCTGGAGAATTCTTTTATTAGTTACTCCCTCAACACACATTTTCATTTCATTTCACAGAATCCAAAGACTGCTTCCAACTGCTTTATTTCTACAGTAACTACAATATGTGTGAGTGGTTGGGTGTGGATAAGAATGTGAATCTCCATATAGAATCATACATTGTGATGTGAGGCCTGATCGAAAGCCTAGTGAAGACAATAGAAAGACTCCCTGTGGCTTCAGGTCAGGCCCATGAATACTGAAAAACAGATTGTCACTTGTTCCTAACCAAAACATTTTGTATTTAGAAAGGGGATTGCTTAGACATATGTATTATATAGTGCTCTATGCATGCATTTAAACTAGTATGTAGGTTTCAAACATAAAACTTTTTAACTTAATCTCCAGCACTTGTTTATCTATGTTTATGTAAGGGTGGTGGAATGGGTGACTGAGGCTGACCTCTGTTTCCAAATTAGCAAGGTCACTCACACACCTTTTGGGGGGAGCTAGTGTCTTTTATTCTCCTTTAAGACCTCTTAGGAAAAGCTGAAGTTTGAATTACCTGCAAAACTTATACGATTTGAACAGAGAAGTCTGATTTTATGCCAGGCTGGTATATATTAGCCTGCCCTGTAAAGACAGAAGAGGGCTTGTTCCTTTACTTTCACAATTTTAAGGTAATATAGGACTTGAGAACTAGATGAATAGGTGACTTCCTGTGCCATGTTACTGGAGACAATTAGAACACTTTTTTTTTGGTTTGTTTTTTGAAGGGCAGGGAAAGTAGGTTATGGATAAATATTTCTAGTCACACATTTTTTTCCAAGGGTCATTGAAAAAAATGACAGATCTCTGACACAAATATAAAAAAACAAGAGCAAAGCAAAAATATATGGATTAGATGTTCAAGATTGACCAAAAGGTTCACCCTTCGTAACGAGCAATAACGTGAACAAATGATTCCTAAGTGGATATCGGTGAGAACATAGGTGCAAACAATCCTAAATGGATAGGCATTTAGCAGGTAGAAATACTCTTACTGACTGCTATCTTTATCAACAGTAATAGTGAGTAATGATTCAAATCTGCTCCTGTTGAAATCAGTGAAAGTTGTTGGCTCTTTTGCAATGGACGCAGGATTAAGTCCAATGAATCTTGCTGAAATACTGATACAAATAAGTATCCCTTTATTTTCAAGTGACCTACCTAAGTAGCTGTCATCAAAATTAGCACTAGCAGGCCGTGTTGCTAACTGGTCTTCATACTTGATGCTGTAGACTTTGGAATTGTATTTAGCCACGATTTCTGCCACCTGATCAGAAATGAGTTGACCTGAGGAAAAATACATTAAAAAGAGATAATTGCTCTGGTGTACTGAACTGTGAAGAATGGGACTTAATCAAGGAAAGTTTGGATTCTAATCTAAACCCATAGTTTTTCTACTAGACTAAATAGAGGTTTCCCCTTTAATGACAATAACAGTAGCCACTGAGAGGCATGTCAATAAAAATGTAGACCCTGATCCAATAAAGACTTAGTCTAAGACTAAGATTAGTCATACTGCTCCATACTGCTATTTTTAGCAGACTTAATGGGCAGAGGTCCTAGAACAATTTGTATAGTGGGGGTAATGAGAGCCATTGAACCAAACTGTAAACCTGTAAGTAGTGGAAACCATGTGAAGGGATGCGGCAGACCTATGCTAGTGTGTATCTGTCTATCCGGGCTACGGGGCTCACTCCCAACTGCAGTGTAGACATAACCACAGTGACAATGTTGAATGCTCAGTGGTCAGTTGAAGGCTTTACTGGAGAAATGTAAAATGTTCTTGTTGAAACTGCGAAGTCAAAGGTAAGGTTTGTGTTACAGCACAGAGCAAATGCATATGGAGAATGTAGCGTATCTCTGTATTCAAAGAAAATGGAATGTACTCCTCTTTGTGGGGAATAATCTGATGTCTGTGTTTTAAGATTCAGGGAAGACCTCTTCCTTAATTTTGCATTTCCTTGCTTTTAAGGTTTTGAATGGATAGGCAAAATATTTCCTGAGGTAACCTACCTAAACTGACAAGTTCCAAAGGGGTATCTGTGCTGGTCTAGGTCAGCAAAACAAACAAGGATTCTGTGACACTTTTAAAGACTAACACATTTATTTATTGCATGAGCTTTTATGGGGAAAAAATCCCACTTCGTCAAACACTTTGAAGATGGAGACCTCATGTGATAAATAAATTTGTTAGTCTTTAAAAGTGCCACTGGACTCCTTGTTTGTTCTACCTAAACTGGAGGCTTTGAACAAAATGTGTGCCTTTTCGAACAAGCATATTATATATTTAATGGAATGTTAGTAGTGCTATTTAGTCATAATTAGTGCAAAGAAGTCTTCTAAAGCTGCCTCAAATAATCAGTAAATATTTCAAGTGGATTCTAGGGGAATATTTCTCATCTCTCATTCACTGAGACTTTGATGTTGATGGAGGAATCCAAGTAGATGGAATGGAGGTGGGAAATCAAAGAGCTTAACGTTTTTGTCACCTATGTGATTTGTCTCACCTTGCCAGTAAAAGCTTCCAGGTCCTCCAAGAAGTACCCTGTCTCCCTAGAAAGAATTAAATAAATATAACAGCCCTTATTACCATGCAACTGAAGAACAATAAACAAGAATGGACTAGATATTAATTCTATGAACATGGCAATCTTGCACTGTACCTGCAGTAATCCAGTTGTTATATTGTTGTTAAAAGGTTTTTTAATATGATTTGAGATTATACAGGTCTACTAAAAGAGAACTGAAAAAGGAAATTATTAAAAATGTTCATCTTTTAGATGTGTATTAGGTTTTACACTACTAAGGCAAATAAATACCTTGCTTTTAATTAATTTCCTTTCCCTCCCCTCACCCTCTGTCTCTTTTTAAATTCTGAACGGAATGATTCATGGCATTTTAGCTGAGACTCCTACAGGCCTAATTTTAAGACAATAGAATATTGTTAGAGCAAAACCCAGTGACATTTTGCTAGAAGTCTATATGACTGGTTTCTGCAGCAGGCATACGGACTATTCCCTCCCTCCTCCCCTTTTTTTGAAATCAGCTACAGAAATATGATATGCAGAAGTCTTGATTATGAATTTTTTCTATAGTACTGTACTTGATACAGCTGTGATCCAGCAAAGTATGTTTGCAACTTTAAGCACAAGAAGTCCCATTTAAGTCATTGAGATTACTTGTGTGCTTAAAGTAATGCATGTGCTTCTATGCTTTTCTGTATCACGCCCTGTTTCTTTAGGTGATTCTTAGCTTTGTACTTTTTTTTAAATGATTTTAGCTTTAAAAGTAAGAGTGAATTAAAAGAGAACATATAGGATCCAAACAGCAACCTATATACACAAAGAAAGAAAACATAAGGAAGAGAATAAGAGCAAGAAGATGTAAACAATTAGGAGCTAAGTTCAACAAGCAGCAGTGATTTTGACCTAAAAGCAGGTCATGAGGGGAGGGTTATATTGTCCCTTTATGAGCAAGTCATTTTTGTTAGAGAACTGACGTTAGTGACTTGAAGTGACTTGTAAAGTGTCTAAGAAAATTACAAGATTACTGTGGTTTCATTTGATCTGAGGACCAGTGGCAGCAAAGATTAAAACAAACAGGTACCATTGATAGAGCCAGAAATGCAACAGGCATTTACATAGGGCATGATCCCTCAGAACTGAAGGGCTCAGGACCTTGCAGGGTTAGGGCTCATGATGATGCTTTGTTCCAAAATTTTCAGTTTTAGATTTTATTATCAGGAATGATGGATCTTTATTTTATTTTTTTTTTAAAAAGATATGTGCCTATAACAGTTACCAGTTAGAACTTTTGCAATGTGTAATTGTCTGCTGACTCATGAAAATAGGCCTCATTTCAAGAGCATCACATACCTTTGTAAAATCAATACTAAATCCTCCTTGACAAAATCCTTGTCCATCAGCATCAATAATGGCTACAAAAAAGATAGAGAGAATGATAAATTAAACTTTGTGACAGGGACTCTGGTAAAGTGGTTGAAATTATATTGATCTGTTTGGCTCACACATTCTTGGATGGCCAGAACCTGGATTTGGTGAACTTGAACTCCAGGTGATTTTGGTTTGGTGTTAGAAGGATTTTTGTATTTTTCTCTGAAGCATTCATCAGCAGTTGGCCAAAGCCGGAGGTCGGATATCAAATTAAGTGCTTCAGTAGCGACAGATATTTCTTCCTTTTTCTCAACTCATAATCACTTAGGAATAGTTCTAGGCCTACCCAAATAGAAATAAATGGTAACTCCATTTTCCTCTTCAGTTAAACGTCAAAGGTATTGGGGAAAAATAAATGACAAGTACTGCAAAAAACGACACTTTTTCACTTTCCATAAAAAAACCCAGAAAGCCATACAACTATAAAATAAAATATTGCAAGGGTTGTCTGAAGCGGGGGTGGGAGGAAAGGCATTCCAAGACTGATAGTTCACATACCAGGATTCAGAGCAGAGAGAATTTTTATGACTGAGTTAATCCCCTAAATATACAGCTTTAGGGTAGAAATGTTGATAGGCCAGTATTTATAACAGTGTGACTAGTTAAATGTTTGTTTATTTTAATACAAAGTTGTTTATGCTCCTTTTATATTGGATGACTATGGAATGCACTCCCTGGTGTACAGAATTGCTCAGTCAGTTTTGTGATTCAAAAGCTGAATCTCTTACACTGGGTACTGAAGCTGAGACATCCGGGATTTGATTTCAGAGACGTGAGTCACTGCAGACTCCACTGATATAATCAGCAATTGTGGGTGCTCAGCACCTTCAAACAAATAGGCCCAGAATGTCTGAAACTGAATACAAAAAAGATGACGGCACAAATGAAAGAGGCCACTTCTGAGAATGTTACCCTTTAAGCTTCCTGCTACTTTTAGCTGCTGTTATTTGACACAGATAAGCTGCACTGGGATTGTTCTCTGCAAGGCACTTTGTATTCATAATATGTTGCAGTACTCTAGTTATTCTCTTCTTCATTATTTCACTGGCAGATGCTTTGGTCTTCTATGGCACATTTCAAACAGTTGAAAGGAGCACCAATTGGAGCATTAATATTACATTAATAATTCCAGATTCAGAAATTCCTGACCTGTGGTTGTAATAAAGCAACATGTACATCTCAGAAGGAATGGGGGCCAATTTTGGATGCCACAACAATTATCATTGAGCTGTGAAATTCAGATCTGGATTTTTGCAAGTTCATGGACATTTGAAAACAAGGTTTTTGTTTGATCTGCTCAGAATGGGGACATCTGTGAAATTTGAATGCAGGTCCTGAACACCTCTAGAGTTCAGGCTCATCCCCAATTGCCAAAAGGTTAAATACCAAACTTATTATGGAAAAAGAAGAAAGGCATATAAAACAGATTGTCTTCTTACTCCCCACAAACTAACATAAAGCACTGATTTCAATTTCTCTTATGTTACACCCTAAGTTAAACAACAAAATCTTCTATACATACTTGACCTGCAGGGAGCATATTCAACAGCCTTTGATCCATCATGAAGGTAGCAAGTTCCTACTGGTTCTCTCTCCGGTTTCATTTCTGTTCTCCAATGATACAAGGGGGCACAGGCCTGAAGAAAAAACATGACAGTCTACCAAACAGATCTCTCTTCAGAATGCCTGAGTACGGTTGGATGGATCTTTGCACCACTGTTCTACTGCATGCCCAAAGAAGAATGACTAGAAAGCATGGTTTTGGGTAGATGTACAGCACATTACCTACACAATGGGCATTTATAATAACCCTAAACAAGGAAAGCTTCACTTATATTTTTAGAAATATGCATTAGCTAATAGAAGAAAGTGTACAACTCTCATAAAATAATGTATTGGAAGGGTTTAGATGAACTTATCAGAAATAACTTTAACATCCACTAGCTCATTAGTTATACTAGACTTTTCCTATCATGAGGAGAAAATTCAGCCAACAAACTCCTAACGAGTAACTCAAGTTGGATGGCCAAGCTAAACTTAATTCTGAATTGTCACAAGTCTCTCCAAGGCACTGGCATTGAAATATTGTACTGTAGAAGTGCCTGAAAAACATTACAAATAAGACTTACCAAAATTTTATCATTTTTAGACCTCACAGATGCTCCAAACCACTGATGAGATTTGAACTCCAGTGGATCATTAGGGGCAAAATTTCTATCACCTGCAAAGATAATTAAAACACATTATTTCACAAGGACCAGGCGATTTTTAGAGTAACCATACTAATTCAAATTCCAAAGGGGTAGCCGTGTTAGTCTATTGTAGAAAGACAACAGAGTCCTGTGGCACTTTTAAAGACTAACAGATTTATTTATCGCATGAGCTTTCGTGGGAGAAAATCCCACTTCGTCAGACGCTTTGAAGATAGGAAAGTTACAGAGTGGGAGGAAATTAAATGCAGGGGAGTGTATCTATCTTTCCTATCTTCAAAGCGTCTGACGAAGTGGGATTTTCTCCCACGAAAGCTCATGCCATACTGATTCAAACAGAGGTAAAAAAGCAAACAGACAGCTTTGATAGGAGTACATTTTTCCTGTTTTGTTTATATATATCTGCGGCATATGTGACTATTTGCCAAATATGTAAGAAGACAGGCAGAATGCTGAATTACTGTAAAAGCACAAGTATTAGAATTTCCATTCTGAATGTTATCAAATCAAGTAAAGATTCAAAGTATAGCAAATAATATGATTAGACACAAAACAGGAATAAAGTTGTGCTGTCTTCAGTAAGCAATGTGTTAAAACACAAAGTTATTCATTTCAAGGAACAAGTTGAATAAGACAGTTATGGTTAACTTGCCCCTTCCTAAGTTAAGATCCCCCTTAACTGATATGAGTGCTCCCATGTAGACATGCTCTAAAAGTTAACTGCTGTTATTGAAGCTTGGTAGAAATAAGTTAGCTTGAATGATTCCTTGTGTAAGTGTGAAAAATCCTATAACTGTACTCAGTCCTGGTCCTTCTCACATTGACAGCAGTGGAAATTTTGCCATATCCCTGGGAAGAGAATCAAGCCTATAGGGCAGGGGTAGGCAACCCCCAGCACATGTGCCAACAGTGGCACTCGAGCCTATTTGGAGTGGCACGCAGCACCCTCTGCGACACCACAGAAACGGTTGCACCTGCCATCAAAACCACTCCAGGCAGCTTCTTTTGGGGGCAGCTGAGGCACGGGGGATCCCACATAAAGAAGCTAGCTGTGGTGGCTCTTTCCACAGTATGCTGCCGCCAAAAGCAGCCATTCCCGTGCCCCAGGCATACCACCGAGAGGAGCCACTCCGGTGACTTCTTTCCGCGAGCGGCTCCTTTCAGTGGAATGACTGGGAGGTGCCCACCCCACAACTACAGATGTGGTCGCCGCCAAATTTTTAGTTGGCTGCCGGCACCAGCTGAGGGTTGGGGAGGAGGGACTGGCCCGGGAGCTGACCCCTGCTGAAGGGTACCACAATCAGAGAGGGAGATAACAAAGACCATGTCTAGATGTACATCACTGCTGGGGTGCAACTCTTCCAATACAGCTATACTGCTGCAGTGCGTTTGATAAAGACTCTCTATGCCAACGGGAGAGTGCTTTTCTGTCAGCATATAAATATCACCTCTATGAGTGGCAGAAACCTTGTCGGTGGCAGAAACTCTCCCACGGACATAGCACTATGCATATGAATGCTTATGTTGGTGAAATGTATGCCATTCAAGGAGTGAAATATTCACACCCCTGAGCGACATAAATTTTGCCAACATAGGCTATAGTGTTGTTATGGCCTAAGGGCTTGTCTATACAAGGATATAGCCCAGAATAGCCTAAAGACAGATTAACCTAAAGGCACTCCTAGTACAATATGAGTGTCCATACACGGAATTAGTGACAAATAGCTACTGCATTTTAAATTCACACCTTAGCTTATTTTGCAATAGCAAAATGTGTAGACAAGCCCTAAGATAAGAGATGAAAATTACTGAAGTTTCGCTATGTCTGAGTTTAAAGAATCGGCAAGCTGACTAGCTGAAACATCAGTCCTACGTGCTGCAAACATATCCTCTTTATGAATCAGCAGCTCTGTTACTCAATACTCGAGATTACATGAATCAAAATTTCCTTGTACATTATACACCTTGTAAGGAAATCTCTGTATCCATAGGCATGCTATTACTTCCTGATGGGGAAATCCTGAGGAAAGGAAAATAAAGCAGATTCCAGCCTCTGCAGGCAGCCAAAACAAACAGGCAGCTGGATAACCCATAGTCTGATCTTAGTTCAGAACAATATGAAACAAAGACAGGTTTACATAGTGTCAAAGGAAATTATTTTATTTTTCTAATTTCAATAGCACAGTGTCCAATTAACAGACATTTCAGTTCCTTCTGCTCTCTCACCATATTTCTATTTAACACTTAAATGGCCCAAAAATATCTATTGCCTGAAGACTGCACATCTCTACATGGTCAGCAACCTGCAAATTTTTATTATTACCCCTGTGATGAGCAGTAGCAGAATTCAGTCAGTTTCTGTTTGGAGCAGAAATTGGCAATTTAGAGTCAGATATCTTCTGAACGTAATTTAATTTTTTACAGTGTATACACCAGTCCTCTTCCCTTCAACAGAGAAGGTTTATAAATGGTACACAGACACAGGCAAATCCTCTTTCCAAAATATTCAGGCAAGGCACCTTTCCCCTGCCATCAGAAACAGCTGTCTTGTCTGTCAGACCCCTCACAAGTGACACTCTGCATTACAGACTAGTCTCTTCAGTTCTCCACCTGAGAAATTCCTAATGCAAGACTGCTCACCAAGAAGGATGACCACCTTTCCAAAAGGCAAAAGCAGGACACGTACAGGAGCCTTGCCTGCTCCATGACCCCATTTTTGCCCCCTGCCCTCCTCCTTTTCCCCAAAGGCCCTGCCCCTGCTCCACCTCTCTCCCCTTAGAAAGCATCCCCTCTCCCAGGTCAGGTTGAAAGCCAGAGTTGGGCCATGTAAGAACGGTCCAGGGAGCCTGGGCTACTGTGGGGTCCAGTGTGCCCAAGAGCAGCCCTCAGCCCATGTCCTTGCCCCTCGGGGTATGCTGCTCAGGGCAGGTGGAGGGTCTGGAGTTCCCTACGGTAGCCCAGGCTCCCTAGGTAGCTCTTGCTATTTCCTGGCTCTGGCTTTTGGCCTGGCCAGAGAGACAGACTCAGGTGGGAGTGAAAGAGCAGGAGTGGGGCCTCATGGCAATGGGGGAAGAGGATGGGAGGGCTAAGGCTTACCTCATTCCCCTCCCCTGCACCCAGACAAAGTTGACTCTATCCCTGAGCCTTGAGCAGGCGTGGAACAGTGCTGTAGTCATAGGTGGTCTTAGCTATAGGGCAGCTTGGGCATTTGCCTAGGGCCCCACATGGGTAGGGGACCCACCCACAGGGGCAGAACTGCATGGCTGGGGGCGAGGCCGACAGCGTAGCTGGAGGGGGGGCAGTGGCATGGCTGGGGGGAGGGGCTGGTGGCAAGTCCAGAGGGACAGGTGGGGGGCTGGCAGTGAGGCTGGGGGGGGGCAAAAGTCAAGGGTGGTGCCCCCCATGCAACAGGGGTAGGGGGAAAGGCATACTTTTGTCCAGGGCCCCAGATTCACTAAGACCACCCCTAGCTGTAGGGCATTGTTTCTCGACCTTTTGCGGCTGATGACACGCTTGGCGGCGTGTTGTGACCCTATAGGATACACCAACCCCCCCCGGCCAAATCCAGCCATCTCCCCAGCTCTCTATGACACACTTACCACTGTGTGCCAACACAATAATGTGTCCTGATGCAATGGTTGAGAACTGCTGCTTTAGGGATTTGGGGACAAATGCCATCATAGAGTCATTCAGCCCAGGACTGGGACTTGAACTCTGCACTTTGGGACTGTCCTGCCCAATTCCGGATCAGTGATCACCCGATCACTAAGGATGCTTGACCTGGAAAAGGGAACCTCAGAGCTCTGCAACACAAAGGAACCTCTGGGCTTCAACAGCAAGACAGCAGAGAGTGCTTTAACCCACACAAGGCCTTCAATGATGTGTTGGGTTTTGATTACTGCATGGCACCTTTAACTCTTTTTATGGGGAGTTTTGTCGTGGGTGCTTCTATACGTGATTATGCAGCCATTTGGACCTTTTCCCCTAACAATATTAAGAACATGGGTTTGCGTTGGGATGGGGAGGGGGTTTGTTGTTGTTTTGTTTTGTTTTAAGATCAAATTTCCTAATTAAAGCTTTCTCTATCCTGATATAAATTCGAGTCTGCAATATATCTAGGATTTGACTGCAACCAAGTTATAGGTAACGGTTAAATTTTCAAAAGCACCCTGGATAACGGTGCTCTCTCTGAAATCAATGGAACAGAGTTAGGCCAGCACTGAGCACTTTTAAAAAATTCCACTCTAAAACTTCTAGAAAGCTATCTACCTTGTATAAGGAGTCTAGCAATTCATTGTTGGCATGGGAGGAGGGATTTAAACATTGGGTGTTTGGCTGTATTCCATAAACACAGAAAATGATACTTTTTGTTCCTCTGCACATGCTAAATAGTGTTTAACATACAATACTAATGCACAAATGTTTGACATGAGAGATTAAAATATGGTTAACTAAACCCTACAAAGAAGCTCAATTACTAAACAAAATCATCATATTTCGTAAACAGACTTTGGACAAATAGGGAAAAAAGAACTGGCTTTCTATCAAGCAAGGGAAAACAATCTCACCTACATGTATCAACAAGTGAGAAACACATCCACTACAACAGCTTCTCTCTAGCAGCTTTTTTAGATTGTTCCAAAAGTTAATGTTTCATGAGTGTATCGTTTAACCTGCCATTCATTGAAAAGTACATAAAATAAATTGCAACACTCGAAGTCATAAGTGTTTACTACACTTATGAAATTTTGGGTACAAGTGTTTACATGCTGAAACCATTACAAAACTTTCTGGTGGTCAACTTTTGTACTATTTATTTCTGCATTTTTTAAGAGAAAAATTTGTGAGAAAATTCCATCCAGGTATTATAGTAGAACCTCAGAGTTACAACTACCTCAGGAATTGAGGCTGTTTATAACACTGAAATATTCATAACTGAACAAAAAATGTTACGGTTGTTCTTTCAAAAGTTTACAATTAAACATTGACTTACTACAGCTTTCAAATTTTACTTTGCAGAAGAAAAAAATCTGCTTTTAACCATCTTATTTTAAATGAATCAAGCACAGAAAGAATTTCCTTACCTTGTCAAATCATTTTTTAAAACTTTCTGGCATTTGATCATGAGGGACATACGATATAACTAAAAATAAATATATAAATGCTAGCTGTATGTTGCAGCTTTTCTTTTGGGCATCTGGTCCATCGTCCTACTTATCATCTTTATGTAACTTGAAAAAGACTTGATGGGCCAAATCAGTGGTGCTCAGCCTCATATATCTCACCCCTGGGATTTTTTCCTCCTTTTAGCTAGAGCAGGCAAATTACTATAAACAAGAAGTGCCTTAACCTAACTGTTCCTAATACAACTGTGCCTTGATACATTCTAGTGCTGTTATATTCAAGTCTCATGCTTAAGAATGAACGTGGTATCCTTTAAGGATCAGTTTTGTGGGTATATTTTTGCTGTTGGAGAAATGGGACACTGTCATTTTATTATTATATTAAATATGATTTACAATTCCATCTGGAAGTTGGGATGGGAAGAAATGCAGGACGAGGAGATCTCACTTAACCACTGTCTTTCAAAAAAGGCAGAAAGATTAAAAAAAAATGGTAGACAAGAAGGGGGAACATTTATTTCTGAGATATTTTTTGGCCACTAATCTGGTATAGTAGGTGTGTACTTCATTCTATATAAATGCTATTTTCTACCAAAACAATGGTGAAGTTATTGTTAAATGATCTGGAAGTTGTGCTATACAGTTCTTAAACGTGTTCAGAATCAGGAACTGCTGAAAACTGTTTGGTAATGAGACGGTTGGACTGTAAACATTGTACCCCCTGGGGAAATGAGAGTTTGAATTGAGGTAATTGGATGAGTCAAGACTAAATGGCACTGAACTGGTGAAGTTTGGCCCAAATGATGAATACTTAAAAAGCTGCAAAGTTTAAAGACTGACCTAATTTACAGAATGGATTAAAGTTTTCTCAGCAAAATAGGACTGGCACAGCTAAGAAGAGTTTTAAGTAAATGGAAACATATTGCAGTTAAGCCAAAAAAAAAAAAAAAGGCAACATTTCAAGAGGGCCCTTCTCAGAGAGCAGTATTACAGAGGGTAGAAAGCTGGACATCTGTGACCTAAAATGTGAATAAAGGTTTCAGTGTGGGGGATTGGGAGCCAAGACGGGAATGTAAACCATCTCTTAAAAGTCCCATGTTGTGAAGGGACTGACCCATGCATGAATATCACTTCCTTTGCAAGAGTGTTTGGATAATGACTCAGGTCTAGTGTATGCTAGAAAAACAAATCAGCTTAACATAGGTTGACTTATAGCCACTGCAGTGCAGTGACTGATGTCCACACCCCCGTCCTTGCATTGGTGGAGTGCGTTCTCACCAAAAGTACTCCCGCTGACCTAAGAAGGGCAGTGTTTTTGCCAGGAGCCCCACAGGCTCCCAGTGGGCTACTCCACAGCCATACTCCCTGTTCCCTACCAAAAGCCACCCCCTGGACTTCTCCCCTCCCCATTTCCAGGGCGAAGCAGCCCAGGACTTTTCACCCTTGGTGAGTAGGCTCCAACTGCTCTAGACGCCCTCTGCCCCCTTGCCCATTCCCCATTGGGAACCAGGCACTCTTGTCAATTTCAAGGCTTAACTGGGAAATTGACACGGCTACCCAGAGAAGCAGTCCAGCAGGGCTTCGCCCCATCTGTTCCCAGGCACTGAGGCTTCTCGTCTCCCACCCCACAGCAGGGAGTGGAGGGAGAGCAGGGGCTCCAGATTGAAGACCAGCTGCTCAGCTCTCCAGGGGTCTTTCTTATCAATTTCACCTTTCAAGCCCAGCTGTGAAATTGACAGGAATGACAGCCCCACAGGTGAGGTAAGGGGCACATTGACCGTGTGTCACCCTAACTAAGCAGACCACAAACCTACATCTCTTGTTGAGGTGGTTTTATTACGTTGGCATAGCAGGGGCGTTACATCGGTGGGAGGAGCATTTGAGTCTGTACTCCACCATTGTTTTGTCAACAAAAACTCTCAGAGTAGATCAGCCCACAATGATAAACAGGAACACAGCGCTCCTACTTACCTCAGATTGATCAGGGAAAGAATTCTGTTACTTTCTCCAGGCTCTGTTGGACCAAAAGAATCTTTCCCCCTCCATATGATGTAAGCAAGAGGCTGTGTTCCAGTCAGTCCTTAAATCATGATCCTAATACACCCAGTCAAACAGTATCCTGGCAGAAACCTACCTAATCATAAACACACACAACAAGTAATGTTTCCAATGTTGGGAACTGAGAGCACATTGGTGAGGTTTTACACATGTAACACTTCTCTCCTCCATAGTCGCTGGAGTTTCCCTGGGCTTGACTGAAATTTTACTTACTCCAGTGTAAATCATAGAGATGACAGCTGGGTTTCAATGGAGCTACAGTAGAGTAAACAAGGATTAAAAGATTAGAACTGATTCCCCTAATTACAAATGGGAAAACAACCAGTCACCTCTGTGGAGGCTTGTTTTTTAACCAAACAGTTCCCTTTGAATTTAGCAGGTTTAAATCTCTGTCCATGTCAGTGGCCAGGTATATACTATCACTTACTTCAGTATAATTTACAACACATAGGGGTGTGAATAAGCCACCTCCCTGAGCAATGTGAGTTATACCATCTAAGCATTGGTGTGGACAGTCTGGATGACAGAGCTACTGCCTCTCACCGAGGTAGATTTATTATACCGACAGGAGAACTCTTTCCTACTGGCATACAGCGTTTTCACGAGATGACCTACAGCAGCGCAGCTGCACCGGTGGAGTGGTTCTAGTGTAGACTAGACCAGTAAAACCATCATACTCATTTAAAAACTATATTTTGCTAAAAGTGTATAATTTTCAAGGAAACCAACTTTCATCCTGAGATAGAATTATTATTATTATCATCCTAACTTCCCCTATTCACCCTTTCTTTACCCTACTCTAGGGTAAAGAGGGAGTTCCCTACTATTTCCTCCTCTATACAGTTAATCTGCCAAGAAGAGTTTTTGTTCAAGTTCACGACATGCTAGTTCTGTCCTCACCTCTCAGCAGCTCCTTAAATTGTGGAACATTGAAAAGAGGAGGCAGCATTAAGCAGCCAATATGCCCTCCAAAAACTAAATAGGTTACAGATAGAGCCACACCAGACTGGTGGAGAAGGCTTCCAAACAAAACCTTTTATTGGTGTCTAGGATCACCCACGTCGGCATGGAAGGAAGCTGAGAAATGTAAGAGGAGCCGAGGGTACTTTTATTGATTATTAATTATTATTATTAATATTCCCTTTTGAAAACCTTATTTCTCTTTTAGCCTAGATCAAAACAACGGATCTCACATGAATTTCAGCCAAAATGAATTCAGGACAACTCCTTCATAATGACTGTGGCATACCAAATGTGGGCAGGGGAAGAATACAGCTAACTGGGAAAGTCCCGAACTGTAACCTACCTAACTTTTTTTCTGAAGCAATCTGGAAAAGGCTGGAATGAATTCAAACATTTCAACTACTACATGAAAACACCAGGCTTGAAGCTTGGTAATTTTCCATAAGTGCTTTTCCCAGTTCCCATTTTCAGGAAGTGATACAGAAAAGGCAGAGTTCTAGAGAAATCATCTTTGCCACGAAAAATAATGAGAATGTAACAGAGTCATAATCTGTCATTAAAAGATGTATCTATATAAAGAGGAGGGGTTAGAGTTTATCACTGAGGAGCAACAGTTTCTGTGATAAAAGAGGATTTCCTAGAAAAATCTGCAACTCATTACCATGGCCGTTCGAAGTTATATTAAGACCATATTTTACTTTGCAATGGCTTAATGGAATTGTCTGTATTTTGTCAGATAACTCTATGTATTTGCATTAGCAAGGATGCTCTTGAAGCAGGGAGAGGGCAGCTGCGGCTGCCCTCTTGCCGGGACCCGCGTGGGTCCCAGGGAGAAGGGACCCCTGGTTCCCTTCTGCCAGGGAGCCACAGTTCCCTTGTCCCTGGGCGTCCCCGGGGGCTGGGAGCCGCAACTCTCCATCGACTTCAGAGTCTAGTGCAGACTCTGTAAGTCGACTTAACAAGGTCGACTCTAAGTCGACTTCAGAGTCTAATGTAGACTCTAAGTCGATTTAACAAGGTTGACTTTATGTCGACCTTGTTAAGTCGACTTAACAGAGTCGACTTAGTTTTTTACGTGTAGACATACCCTTTGGCATTTTGAAATGGAACAGTCACATTTTCCCAATATAATTTGCAGTTCAAGAGCTCAGAGGTATGCTACACTGAAACTTTAACAGGAAAGTTTGTCTTTGCAAAACTAGAACATTTTTACTAATCTTCTCAAAGGCTTATCCCAAACACTGTCCTAAACATTCATGAAAAAGGAAGACTAATTTCCATCTTGCAGGTGTAATACTCACAGAGAACTGCAAGAGAGTGGAAGAAGAGGAATATAATTTCCTTTTTTAAAGGAAGCACATAACAGAGTCCTTTGGTTCTCATTCATTTACTACATATTGCTCACATATGTAGAGTCTGATCGACTGCAAGTGATCATGAAGGTCTCTGAAAAATTTATGTTTGCCTGTTCAGAGTAAAATTCCATACTCTTCGTGATCCCACTCCCTCAAAATCTCATGGCATAAGAACAGAGGCATTTATCCAGACTGCACAAAACCAGCAGCGATTATGCACCCTGCCATTCACCATGTTGCATAATGACAAAAAATCTTGACTGGTTAGCATGTTGGAAGCCTGTTTGTGAGCAGCCCAGATGGGAGCTACTTCAGCAAGGCATTGTACAGCACCTAGCACAATGAGGCTCCTAGGTGCTATGGTAACACACAGTGATTTTTTATATTAAAAAAAAAAAATTGCTAGTACTTGGCCGGGGACCTGGGGCTGCCGGCAGCAGCAGTGGCAGGAGACAGGGCCTCATCGCTGTGAAAAGAAGGGGCCGGTACTCAGAACCCCTGAGTACCATCACAGAAAAAGCCCTGGTAATACAAATGATAAAATAATAAAGGTTAGCACCAGTGGGTGCCGCAGAAAGAGTACGTCTACACTGCACTCTTCTTTCAGAGATATACAGTGTACACACATAGGTAGCCCCACTAGCATGGGTACAAACAGCAGTATAGTTGGTGAGGCATGGCTTAGGTGAGCAGAGTTAAAGGCATGTCTGAATGGTATAGATATGAACCTGAGTACATAACCTATATGGCTCTCTAGTTGTCCAAGCCGTGCCTTCTGGTCTATGCTGCTCTTTTCATCTCCTGAATGCTGGAGCCTTCTCCCACCACAGACAAAGACTCCAGCAGCTCTGGCAATTCCCCATTACTGGAGCCTTTCCCTCCTGCCATCACCCTGCCAGAGTCTTTCACTGTTGCATGTAGCTACACACACCTCCAACACACCTCTGCCAGTGGAGTGTACAGTAGATGTAAACTAAGAGTCAGAGATTTTCTGAAAAATGACAGCATCAGTTCAGCCCATAGTCTGAATTATACCTCTTTAGCAAGTTTTATATAATTTGGTTTCAGAAAAAAAGGAGAGGATGGTATGGTAAAAGTTTAACTACTGTTCAACACCTGTGCAGGTTTTCACCATGAACAAATTACCAGTTCCAATTGGTGGTGCAATTACCATTCGGCAAGGCCAGGAAATCAGATACTCAATCTAGAGTATGCCAGAGCATTACCCTTTATATTAAAGGAGCTTTACACAAAATTTGGTGGGGAAGGAGAGAAATGGGGAAAGAAACTTAACTTGTTATAAGGACAATAGTTTCCCCATTTGAATGCCTAAAATGGAATTTTTAAACAAATGCTAAGAACAAGCCTCTTTACTGTATTAAAGCACAAGCCAGAGTTTAAAACACAAGTTATGCTTTTACAGAGAGACCGTGAGGATGAAGACAGATAAGGTTTTCCCAAAATATTCTACAAGTTCTGACTGGGAATCCAATAGGTATTTTCAAAGGAAGAGAAATTAATATTATATGATCTCTTGGCACACCACAATGCCTATTGTTCAGGAAGCAAGTTTTCAGCATGGCATTTGTATTGAAGAATCATTTAAAAGCCCATTTGAAGCTTCTTAACAAATGCTGAAATTGTATTTGAACATAGAAAGAAAATGTCCGGTAGTTTTTGGAAGTAATTTAGTTCAAAGAAACTGTGCTAGTGATATGTTATGTTTACATTTTTAAAATAAGAAGAAGCCGGGAAACACAAAGAATTAAAATTTCCAGTGTTAACACCCTTCGTTACAATTATCTATTAAGCTATTCAGTGAATAAGATAAACAGGAATGGAAAAATTACTTAGAACTTACATAATACACTCATTTGTAGATCTGCAACAGTTACAGAAACAACATGCACTGACATTTTGATTTTGCAGTCTTAATACAGAGTTAACACAAGTTATTTCACATTTGCCCTAAAACAAGTATTTTTGCATTGACCATCCTATGCATCCTATGCATTTAAAGAGGAAGTTAATTTTGAAGCATTTGCTGGGTGGCGTTTCCAAGCCTCACCAGCAGAGCGTGTAATTCCTTTGATCAGTTCCTCTTAATTCTAGCCAGGCACACACATGCATTTTCACATAGCTATATCTATATTAAATCAAAGCCAAATGATTCACATTACAAAACTTCAAAGCCCTGCAGAGCTATCATGTACCTTAAAACATTAAGAGTAATTAATTTTAAATGGTGAAATAAACAAGAAAATATTCTCTAGTGGCTACTATTTGAGACTCTTGCAGCTTTTGTAGTGGACAGCAAAGATGATAGGTTTCTTTTCTTAAAAGGTATTTAGACTTTTAAATCAAACAATGTCATTTGTAGAAATAAATGCAGAAAGATTTAACCAATTGATATTACATGTCCTGATTTTAAACGTGACTGTCTTTGTCCACACTAAGTGCAAAAATCACCTTTAACACTGAAACTTAGCATTTTCCAACACAATGTACCCCTGCCCTGTCCCCCTCTCCAACACCACAGACAAAGCCAGAAAGGAGTTCTGGCTATTTAGGCCCAGAAGTATTAACAAATGCCAATTAGATGCCAGATGTGGCAACAGTTTAATGATGTGACTACTAAGTACTAGACAGAAGACACTAATTCATTTCACACACCGAATACCTTTCTAGATAACTCTGGATGTCTCTGGATTCATTCATATTTGTTAGATGTGCAGGTACTGAAACAGCTAAGCAGCACAAGGAGAAAGGAACAAGATGGTGGAGTTTAAATAATAATGTTTGGGTGACCAGTGATTATTAACCTGATTACAATCCTCCCTCCCCGTTTCCCTCCTTGGGGCAGGAGAGCAACTGTGTCTGGTGCAGTGGAAGCAGACTGCCCAAATATCCAGAGGCTACAAGTAAAGCAGCATATCTATATATCTATATAGATATATAGATATAGATATATATAGATACATACATACACACATACACGCATACATACACACATACACACACACCTGACATGAGATTCAAGTCATTCCCTCTCTAGCCCCCAGCATGTGCTCTGTAGAAATTACCGGTACATGGTGTTTTCAGTTCCTTGCATATGATCCTCTACTGAAGATTCACTCAGTAAATGGCAACTCATCTTCCTTAAGATTAAGAACAGCCATAATGGGTCAAACCAATAGCCCACCTAGCCCAGTATCAAATCCACCAATACTGGCCAATGCCAGATGCTTCAAAGGGAATGAATACAACAAGACAATTCCCATTTGATCCATCCCATCATCCAGTCCCAGCATCTAGCAATCTGAGGCTGAGTAACACTCAGAGCACTAGTTGCATTCCTAACCATCTTGCTAACAGCCACTGATGGACCTATCCTCCATGAATGTATCTAATTCTTTTTTTAATCCAGTTATGCTTTTGGCCTTCACAACATCCTCTGGCAACAAGTTCCGCAGACAGACTATGCATTGTGTGAAGAAGTACTTCCTTTTGCTTGTTTTAAACTCGATGCCTATTCATTTCAATGGAAGATCTCTGATTCTTGTGCTGGGCTCTAAGGCCTCCCCATAAACCATACCGAGGATTCTTATAGGTCCTACTTTGGAAGACTCCTTAAAAGGCCATAGGAAGAAGAATATAGAAAAATAGAATTCTGAAGAATACCTGTTTGCTAGTGGCTGAGTAAGGGGACTAGGATGAAAGAGAATGAGAATGGCCTACACAAAAATAACCATAAGGAACACACAAAATTATAGGTAAGATGCATAGTTTAATTTTATAATGGACTTTATCACAAGAGGTTGTATAATAAACGTATCTCAATTAGCAACCAAACTTCACATGTACTTTAAAAAGTATCTGAATAGATTTCTGCTCTAAAGAGATCAAAATGCCATCCTTGTTCCTGCCATGAGTTTTGGGGGTTTTGTTTTGTTTGTTTGTTTTTTAAAGAAAATGCTATTCTGCTTTGGCAATCTGAAATACTGGCCTGATAGTGGCAGGGAAAGAGCTATAGCAATATACATATTAAATAAAGATAGCTTTGTTACAGTGGATTGACTGCCTTGTTATTTGGGAGTAAAAACATACTTTTTTTAATCTCTCGGAGACAATTGTAACAAAGATAGCATTTACCAAAAAACATCCAAATGAAATTTTAATGACTAAAAATGTATCTGAATAAAAATTCTCCCTAACCACCCTGATTCTCAATTTTGAAATTCTCATCTTTAAATTCCAGGAACTTAACATGACCATTACCGAAACAAAAATACAAACAAAATACTGCTTGTTTGCCCAGTAGTGCATACTTCAATAAGTAGAGACATGCAGTATAGTAGTGCGGCCTTTTTCCACTTTGCTTGGCTTACAGGCAAGCCCATTGTAAATATTCAGAGCATAAACTGATTCATTAATTGTGATCACCACAGAAGAGGCACATCTCCCTTTGCCACTTGCTTCTGAGGCTCTACCACATCAAAATGGAGATTTTATATAGCAGAAATCTTTTGGCTAGCATAGAAAGACCTATTAATTACAGAACTCTTACAAAGATGGCTAACAGCATTCAAGATTGTACTTCAGCATAATCCAGAAAACATAAAGCTTAACAAAGCAATAAGAATACAAAATTCTTACCTGTTTTATTTGCACCAGTTTAGACCCCAATCCTGCAGTCTAAACTGCATGACTAAGGTTCCCACTGAAGTCAATGAGAATCTGCACAGGGGTCCTGTAAGGAGTGGATTGCAGGACTGGGGCCTCTGATTAGTCATTCTGAAATCATTTCACTATCTAATATATTTTAGAGCACTTACAGTTTATGTTTCTGAATTAAATTCAGCTAGGACACTGCAACCAATATGCTTTCCTTTCATTTGTTCATATCATTTAAGGCCAAAAAGAACCATTTGTATCCTGTATCACAGGCTTTCAAATTTCACCCATTTACCCCTGCATTGAATCCAATAACTGGTGTCTGGCTAACATGTATCTTCCTGCTTACAACTCCAGTTTAAATAAAGCTTCACCTCTGTTAGCAACCAGTTTACAATCAATTTTGCTTTCTTTATCTGATATACTAACCCATTGCAAATACAGCTACTGTACTGTAAGGGCATGTTTAATAAAGAAAAGTTTGCAATAAAAATAATACATTTTTATAACATGATTTTTGGGGGAGGGGAGTAACTTGAAAATAATAATTGTATACAGCTTTTATATTAAAAAAAAATCCCTGTGTCATATAAGTGTTAGTAAAAGTTGTAATCCTTAACTATAAATAAATAAATAAACAAATGCAGTGAATTACAAACACTTTTAAAGATCATCTACACCAACATAGCCTGTTTCACCTTATACAACACAGGTCCCCAAGCACTCTGACAAACTGGAGACTATGGACTGAGATTTTACAGCCAAAATAACTATAAACCATGGTTTCTTGAAATGAGTTTTATAAACCCTATGCTAACTACAGCTTTCAGTGATTTAGAAATGTAATCACAGAATAATTTTCAGTACTGTAAGAAGATTTCAGAGACTTTCGTGAAATATCTCGACCAAGTAAGGCAACAGAAGAGTAATACCTTCATTGTACTTTAGTATAATTTACAAATTCAGAATAATCATGACCACCTATAAATTGTCAAGCAAAATTCAACTGCGTATACATGTACATAGATATTACTGGCAGACATACGGATGGACTGTGACCTGTAATGCTCTAACTCAAGGGTCTTTCCTCAGATCACATTAATAAAAGTGTTACTAATCTACTCTCATGACATGCAAAGGTTTTTCCATATGCTGGCTTAAAACAAGCTGTGGGAAACAGGATTCAATACCTCTGGGCTCAAGCGTAGAAACACGTGCAAGGGATTATACTGCACAGCCTTCTACAGCTGAAATCACTAAGTGTAACAGAGCATGAAGACTGAGTGGAATGACAACATTACACAATAGAACACGTCACCAATATTGTTTTCCGTTTTAATACGGTGCTGACATGGGTTAATTTCTCAGTAGTTCTGCAATGAGAAATCCTGACAAAGATGTTAGATAACTATTGTGAAATGACTAGATGTGTAAAAACCCCATTGATTTCTGTTCATGAAAACCTTTTCTTTGCTTTCCTTTTGTTTCAGTTACACCCCCAGGTTTCAGTTTGAGGTTTTGAATAACCCAAGTGGGTGTTGCACACATGTAAGTCAGGTCCGTATTTATCATGAATGTCTCAGAAATGCTTTAAAATACACGAAAGAAAATATGAGCAAATAACAAGGGCTGTAGTCAGTTTAAGCAGAAAATATTAACAAAGAATTACTTGTGATCATATAAGCTTTCAGTGCACAGTGCACCAGACACACTGAATTTCTCAATGAACAAAAAGAGTAAGTAGTGATTAGTGAACCAATCCAAGAAAACTTCCATTCAAACTAACAGGGACCACAACTCCCATCTAAATCTCAATCTTCACAGCCATTCCTTAGGGCATGGGAAAGATCACACACTCCATCAAACTACAGAAAATTATTATACTTTACCTGTAGCATCAAATATAATAGGCTGGCAGTTTTTGTTGGAATTCCAGTTACACTTGAGTACCTGGCCTCCTTCTACAATGTCAGGTTGTGTAGTGTTTGCTTTTGGAGCGCCCACCAGAAGAAATATCCTGAAGTAACAAAAGAAAACACAAACAGAAGGTTCAAGAGCACAGTCACTATTTCATATAAATAATGATGCTTAGCTTCTATATGATACTTTAAATGGTTCTGTAAGTGTGATTCCAAGCCACAGACTTTAAATTTGGATCCAAACTACTTCAATGTTCAGAGATTAGTGGTTTTGCTTTAGACCCTGTGTAAATGCAGGTTAAAACAAAATATTGACTAAAAACCAGACAGTCAAGAAAGGGTGAACAGTTATTCAAGTTATAAAACATGTCCTGATGCATTCAGATGTCAGACATATAGCTGGACAAGACTTTTATTTTAGTTTCTCTCCTTGTATTATACAATCTTGTGTGTAACAGAAGAGGCTACAGCATACTATGGTAAAAACTATCAGTCTGCCATCACTTCTAGTTCATTTCATACCTAAAATCAAAACAAGGCATAGTCAAAGACCAACCTTGATAAAAATCTGGGATTTTTCATTTTAAAATGTATTTACTGGTGAGTCAGCATTTTTTAATTAGGCCCTCCAAGAACACTAGCTGATGTCAACCACATATTTGCATGTATGGCAAATGATTCAGTCATGAAAGCTCATGTGAAAAATAAATGTCAGTCTTCACTGAAACCCATCAAAAACTAATGCTTCTCTCTATCACAGACATTCTAATTTTAAAAATCGTCATGTGTATTAAGATATGCATTCATTCTGCCCAGTGGCTGCCAGGGCCATCCCTGGGGGGGGGGGGGAGGGAGCGTGAACGGGGCAATCGCACCGCCCCCGCCTCCACGGCCACACTCTTCCCTACTCCCTTTGGCAGGGAACCAAAGGCAGCCGGGTGGGCTGGGAGCACTAAGCCGGGCCTCTGGGCTAGCCCTCCCCACCCCCGCAGCAGAGGAGGCAGGCCCAGGGGCGGGGCGGCCAGGGTCAGCCCTCGGCGGTGGCCTCAGGTCCCCGGCTGCGGCCGGCTCCCCGCCAGCGGCCTCAGCCACCCTGCCCGGGCTAGCTCCCTGGGGGGGTGGAGCGGCCCGCCTAACACCTAACACAGATATAGTGAATGAATTAATTAATCTAATGCTACAACCTAAAAACTGATAGAACTATTGAACACTTGTGAATCACCATCCTGAATCCTTATTTGACGGTGCCAATTAAAATCGGACTTCATCATCTTCAAGTCTCACATCTTCAAGAACAATGACAAAAACCTCTGCACTTTCTATCCTTTAGAACAGGGGAGTCAAACTCATTTACGTTGGTGGGCCAGATCTGACTTAAATGTATTTCAAGTGGGCCGTACATACCATAAATAGAAATACTACAGCACTCTCACAGCATCACGGAACGCTGTGTATGTGAAACTGTGCTGTTAAGAAAATTTGCAAGCCCAAGCACAAAGTCTGTTCCCCTGCCCTTAACTATGATGGGGTGAGTATAATGAATTATGTATTTTGCTCACCATTTTAAAACAAAGAAAGTGACCTGTGTGCTATGTTTGCAGGGAGTAGAACTTTGTATATCCAGTTTGTGGACACTGTCATGGTAATTGCACACATATGCAGGCACCCATAAGACGATCTGTTTAATAATGGCCCTTAGTACTCATGCAATACAATTTTTAAGGTTTCATTCAAAAGCTAATTCTATAGATTGAACTGCACAAGAGTCTGTTTGGGTCTGAGGAAACTGAATGAACTGATTTCAAGTGCGGTTTAGATCAATATACCTTGGAAGAAAGAAGGGATGTATTCATTCACCTAGTATTTAAATTAGGACTGTCAGTTAATTGTAGATTCATAGGCTATGTCTACACTTGTGCATTTAAGTCGATTTAGCATGTCTACACTTAAATTTTAAGTCGACTTTGGGGGAACCTTGTAGGGGCTAGGTGGACCTGGGACTGGTCTATGGTGGCGGGGGGGCATCCCTTGCCAAATGCCAGGGGATTCAGCCTTTGCCCCATTATACCTGGGTGCAATGAGGCAAATGGAGACAGGGACCCTGGCAGAGCATAGGGGCAGGGTGGGCAGGGCTCTGTCCTGCCCTGTGGGGGGGCATGCCAGGCTCTCCCTGTGCCACCCCTCCCCGGCAGGGAGGGCAGTGGGGGAGTCTTGGAGAGCCCTAAGTCGACTCGATTTAGAGTCGACTTAGGGCTACTCCAGGTCTACACTGGCTTAAGTCGACCTTCTAAAGTCAACTTAAGCCAAAAGTCGACTTAAAACGAGGTTTTACAAAGCCGACTTAAGGAAAGTGTAGTGTAGATGCCGAGTAAATTAAGTCGACTTAAGCAAGCTTAAGTTGACTTAATTTACAAGTGTAGACGCACCCACAGACTCTAAGGTCAGAAGTGACCATTATGATAATCTCTGACCTCCTGCACAATGCAGGCCATAGAACTTCACCCACCTATTGCTGAAACAGACCCCTAACCTACGACTGAGTTACTGAAGTCCTTAAATAATGATTTAAAGAGGTCAAGGTACAGAGCATCCACTAGCAAGTGACCCGGACCCCATGCTGCAGAGGAAGGCGGCCTGGGAACCCAGCAGTCATGGATTTGAATCCCACCAGGGTCTGAATAGCGGCTGTTTCTAGGTTTTGATTTGATCTACTTTTGGTCTTGATTGAAAAATAATATTAAAAAACAAGTTTTTTAGAACAGAAGTGTAGCATGTACAGTGGCCACCCAAACTTTTGCAAACGAATGCTTTCACGGTGCTTAAAATGCCTCGTACAAGAAGTCTGACCAATATGAATTACTTCTGAACTTGTTTTGTCCCTTTTAGTGTGCTGGTTTTAAGGTCATCTGTTCTAAAAAACTTATTTTTATATATATATATATATATTTTTTTTACAATGTTATCTGAAAGTGAGAACAGGTGTTCGCATGGCACTGTTGCGCCCATCATTAAAAGGTATTTACATGCCAGATATGCTAACCATTCATCTGACCCTTCATGCTTCAACTTGTAGACTACACTATAAAAAAAAAACTTTTTGCAGTGCAAATATTTGTGCTAAAAATAATAATATAAAGTGAGCATTGTACACTTTTTGTTCTGTGTTGTAATTGAAATCAATGTTTGAAAATGTTACAAAACATCCAAAAATGTTTATAATAAACTTAAAAGGGTATTCTATTATTGTTTAGCGGTGCAATTAAAGCTGCAGTTAATCATCCACCACTTTTAAAAATTTTATGATCCTGTTTTTGTTTTGTTTTTTAATTCTGTGACAGCCCTAATTTAAATCTATTGTTCCAGGGTGACTGGATATTTAAATCCTCAATATTAGGCCATTTAGCCATCCTCATCAAATCAAACAGGCCTGCGCTAGTGCCTGCCATCAGTTTTCTTCTGATAGCTTAATAAAGAGAATAACATTGTTTGTACCGATTTTCTCCCAAATAAAAATTAAAAAAAGAAACTACAGTAGCAGTTTTATTTGATTAGGAAAAGTGCTTTCAGCTTAGTCCGTGTTGTTAATATCCTGATCCTCTGAATCACTTTGCCACCCAGGCTGACAAAGTTCTCAGTCCCAATTTGCCACATCGAATAATGGATCCGAATTTCAAAAGCGAGTTTCTTTCAGCCTCACAGTGACGACTTCCACAGCCAGAAGCCACGCTCCTCACAGCCCGCCCTCACTCACTCCTTCATAGAAAGCGACCCTAACCATTGTACGCTTGGGATCCGGCTGCCTGATGCATCTGTTCAACCTCCAAACCTCAGCGCGAGGGATAAAGAGAGAGAGGGGCCTGGCCGAGAAAGCCAGAAAGAAACAAAGTGTCCAGGGACATGACGAGCTGGAGCAGAGCAGGACGTTCGCGGAGGGAAGAGGACGGGATGGATGGGGAAGATGATTTGTCCATTTCCCAAACCCCCGCCCGGCGTTTCAAGGCACCACTGAGGACCCTCTTGGGACTCATTCAGCCAGAGGGAGCCGCAGCTTGAGGATACCCCCGCCCGGCCCGGCTGCTCGGTACTTACGAGGAGGGATCTGGGGCGAAGAAATCCACGGCGAAGCCGAAGTAACTCCCCTCCGAGCCCGAGTACACGGCCGGGCCGTCCACGTCCAGATTGAAGGCGCCGCCGAGCGCCAGCCAGAGGCCCAGGAGCAGCAGCAGCGGGCAGAGGCGAGCCATAGCCAGTGGGTGCCCGGCCGCCTCACAGCGCCCAGCCGATGCTCCGCCGCGCAGCCCGAAGCAGAGCGGCGCCCGCGGGCGGATGGACGCCTGGCTGTGCCTGCTGGCGCGAGCTGTCCGGGGCAGGAGCCAGGCAGGAGAGCGAGATTGCAGACTCGCTTCCCTTTTCGCTCTGTTGTCTCTTCCTTTCCCTGCCCTGCCGCGGAACCGCCACCGATGCACCGCCCCACGGCTGGGCGGGGGGAGTCTCATCATGTGGCCGGCGGAGGAGGAGCGGCGGAGAGGTAGGGAAAGGGCTGGCGCCGCCCATGCTCCCCCCATCGCCGGGCAGAGGGGACCGCGAAGGGGACCGACGGTGGCACCTGCTGCGGGGGAGGGAGCCCGGTACGTGGGTGCCTGTACGGGGCGGCCAGACGAGATCACTCCCCTCCCAGGGCGGAGAGCGCAGGCAGGGACATCAGCCGCGGCAGCAACTCCCCTCCAGCGCCGCCTGAGTGCCGGGTTCTGCGCTGGCCGGGGCAGTCGGACCGTGGGGGCCGTAATAGTGGCACTGGAGTACTGCTAAAGGCTGGGGGAGGAAGAAAGAGGGGAGGGAGCAGCGTGGCACACGGCCGCCCTTTATAGGTGATGGGGGCAGAGGAAAACAGGGTCTTTGTTCGCTTCTCTCTGGGTCTCCTTCCCACCTCCCAGCAATGGGGTCTTTGTCTTGGAGCTCTTGGACTCAGCAAGTCTGAGTGCAAAAAATCGGGACAGCCAGAGCCCATAAATCCAGGCAGCGGCCGTGGGTGTTGTGCACCTTTGCAGATTTCTCAAGACAGATGCCAAAAAAGAAAACGGGGGGGCCGGCCCGCACGAGCAAAAAACTGGGCACGTGCCTTAAATCAATTGCAACTGTAGAGTCAGAGAAATGAGGACAACACAAAAGCCTGATATTAGACCTGAGGGAAGAAGGGATTTTTAGTCAGACTCTCTACAAAAACAAAGAGTTTACCTTAAAGAATTCTTGGAACAGGGACTGCCTCTTCATTCTCCCTGGGTGAAATCATGGCTCTGTTGGAGTCAGTGGCAAAATGCCCATTGACTTCAATGAGACCAGGATTTCACCTTGTGGGTTTTATGGGCAAATGCAAAATCATTGTCTGTAAAGTTTTTTTCTAACCCATTTATTCCAACCCCACTGGTGGAATGTTTATAGGCTATAAAATCTATAAGGCTGTTTTTGAATAATTTGAGGAAAGAAAGAAAAAATATGTGGCACACATTAATAAAACTTGTAAACTTGCTTTTCTGTATTTGGACAACTCAAATTTCTTAAAGTCAAATATGTCACAGACTTAATCCTTATTGAGGTCAAGTGCTTTCAACATTATTTAGAAACATTTGAGTCTGTAGATAAGGGAGTTCTGGCTGACATCACCTTTGGACTTTCAAGAAGCCTTTGATGAATTCCCTCACAAGAGGCTATTAAGAAAGGAAGGTAGTCACGGGGGAGAGGGAAAGTGCCTTCATGGATTATAGCCTCACTGCAGAGACAAAAGCAAATGAATGGTCAGTTTTCAATATGTCAAAAGGTTAATAGTGGAATGTCCTTGAGTTCTATAATAGGATCATTGTTGTTCAGTATTATTTGGGAGAAATTGCATGGTCTATATTATGCAAAAGGTCAGATTAGATGATTGGTCCCTTCTGGCTTTAGAATCAATTAATATATTTGTCAGTGATTAGGAAAAGGTTTAAGTAGCGAGGACCATGGATTGGAGACTGCACAAAATTTAGATTAGTCCAGACAAGAGAAGATCATGGGGAACTTCAGAACATCTAGAAGAATGAGCAGCATGATGGCAGATGAAATTCAAGTGGAGTGATAAATGTTGGAAGACATAATTTGAACTATCTATACACTGGTGATGGATTCCAAATTAAACTTTAATCCCTCAGGAAAAAGGCCTGGATCCCATTATGGACATTCAATGGAAATCTCTGCTCAAAGTAATGTTAAAAAAAACCCTAAATAAACTGTTAGGTTGCATACAAAAGTATTGAAAATGTTGTGCTGTTATATCAATCAGTTATACACCTTCACTTGCAATACTATCTTCAGTCCTACTTGCTTACTGCAAAAGAAAATATTGACAATAAAAGAGGTTCAGAGACAGATGATGAAAGTGGTAAGGAGATACCTAGAGGCAGAGGGATACTTTCAAATGGAGAAGAGATATAAAAGGATGGAGCTGCTTAGTTTAGAGAGGAAGTAAATAAGAGGAAAAATTATTAAGGTATGTATAAGGATGCTGGAACAGTTTTTGTAATGGGGATGCTGAAGGCCATTGAACCCAGCCTGCCAGGGGTATAATGAATTCTCCATCACTAAGAATTTAAGTCATGATTGGATATATTTCTAAAAGATATTCTTTAGCAGTCCTAGAAGTTATGAGCTGCTTGATGCAGGAATCACTTGGTGAAATTCTATGGCCTGTGTTTTACAAGAGATCAGACTAAGTGATCCCAGTGTTCCCTTTTTGCTTTAAAACTATTAATTGACTAAGTGGATCTGCAGGCATTAAGCACCTCTGAAAATCAGGTCCAAGATGTCTGAAGTTGGAGTTCAAAAAAAGGAGGCATCCAAAATTTGAAGTCACTTTTTAAAAATGGATCCCATGATTAATTTCTAGGAGGGCAATCAGTATCTGTAAGGATTGGAATATTTTTTTTCCCAAATGAAAAACATGTTCAGAAAAAATTAGAGTCAGCAATAGTTAATAGGAAATACTTCTTAAAGCGCTAAATTCATAAAATGCTATTTAAAAGAACTACTATTAATCTATCCATCTATCCACTGTCCATGAAAAAACAGTATCATAGCAATCCCTCCTTTTTCAAAGGAGACATTTTAATCATTTATCTTTTGATTAAAAAGGCTTAATCCATATCTAATCCAATTAATGTATTAATATTTAATAGGGTCCTCTTGTCTTACAAAGGTTGCCTTACTTTTCCTTTAAGAACTAATCCTCTTAGGAACCTTTCACAAATGGGGAATATGCTCTTTTATCCATAACAACAGTAATGAATTACAGTTTATGAGTAATATTAGAGTTTCCTGTTTTCAATCTTATATGAATTCCCAGTCTTCTCATTTTCTTTTTCCCAGCTTAGGTCTCATCAGTTCAAATTCATTGAACTCTGAAGTCTCAAGGGGCACAAGCTAATAAGAACAAACTCTGCGAAGGTCCCATTGGCCACATCTAGCACTAGATTAAAACTAACAGAGAGAGTCACCTTAAATTTTAAAAGCCTAACATAATATTTATCTCTGGATAAAATATAATGACATATTTTGGATAATATACAATATAAATTAAGTCTGTTTGAAGTCAACTAAAGATTGTGCAGATTATGGTAGACTAAAAGAGAAAGATGAAAGTTCAAGATAATGGTAGGCATTAGGAAAATTTCTCAATCAGTCCTCAATTTAATAAACATGGAGAATTACTGCTAAAGTCATAGTAATGCTGCATATTTTAAGTCCCAAAACAGGCTCTGTCCTTGCTTATACAGTGTAACAGAGCAGAATTTGATGCTTAGCTTTGAGTAAATTTTCAAAGTTTATCAATAAAAAGCTCATTAGTTATGAAAAGACAAGGCAATGGTAAACAAGGAGTCCTGTGGCACTTTTAAAGACTAATAAATTTATTTATCGCATGAACTTTCGTGGTAGAAAATCCCACTTTGTCAGATGCTTGAAGATGAGATATGTACAGAATGGGAGGAAAATAAATGCAGGGAAGTGTAAATCATAGGATTAGGTCAGACTGTTAGGGCAAATCAAAGTAGTAGTTTAGATTCAAACAGTAGAAAGGAACATATGGGGGAGGTGGGGTCAAATCACCTGTTCTAATAAGAAAAAACCCAAGATCTCTGTTTAACCCTAAGGCAATGGTGTCAAATCTGCAGATGAATTCCAATTTTGCAGTTTCTCTTTGAAGCTTTGATTTGTAATCCATTTGATAAGTACAGCTATTAACAAATCATCAATGGAGTGAGCAAGGAGAGTGAAGTGTTACCCTATTGGTTTTTTAATGTTATTTCTGATGTCAGACTTGTGTTAAGGCAATGCTGTTTCTCATGTATGCTGATATAATGGAATCTGAACAGCAAAAGAAGGGGGAAAGAAAAAGAAGAAAAGTTTCATCATAACCTTTGTCTTACCCCTGAAAAGTTTTGGGTTTTTTTTTTTTTCCAAAATAGAAATACTAGGCTGCTCTCAACATAATTAGAAATTGACTGATAATCTGTCTAGTGGGCCATTTATTTACTTAACCCTACTAGTGTGGCTGTGTTGATAGAGAAATGCTCTTTTGCCTTACCTCCTTTTTTTTCTGTTTCACTGCAGCTGGGAAACTTGGGAGGGATTGATTTCAAATGCACTATAGGGAAAGGATGAAGATAAGGGTTGGAGGAGAGGTCAAAAATGAAAGATTAAGGTGCCGGCACGGTATTATGCTATACGAACTTTCTCTGCTGGACTAAATAGTGCCTGCAGAATCTAAATTTCATTTAGTTTTTAGACCTTGGGAGAGCAGAGAGGATATTGTAAATGCACACAGACACATGACTGTGTCCTTAGTCAAACAAAACTAAACTAGGATCATTTTTTTTTTTAAGTTAAGGCAAAATCTCTTCAATTTTTTGCCAACAGTCCTCCTGCAACAGGTCATGTTATAAATAACAGACAATAAAATTCTCAAAGCAGGGATTGTGTATTTAAATCTAAAATGCCATGAACAGCTATTGTGTTAAGTATAGTTTTAAATAACAATTCTTTTAAATGATCAGCAAGATTGATTTAGTTAAATAACAAAGCCAGCACACACATCCAGGCTAACCTTGTCCTGAATAACTAGAATATGAGTTCTCAAAGGGGACTTATAAAGGTAAACTGAGAAAGATTATGTCCCTAAACCTGTAACCCATAATAAGCACCATACTTTATATTCTTAAATACTTTATACCTATCCAGCAGTTCTCATCTGATAATATGGAAATGTTTTATTACTATAAGTAGCTGAAAATTTTTCTATAGATCCAGGAACAGAAGTCAGGTAAATTCTGGGTCCCAGTGATTTGCTCTTGCTACTGCATAACTCTTCTTAAAGTTCCAAAGGGGTAGCCATGTTGGTCTATTGCAGAAAAACAAGAGTCTTGTGGCACTTTAAAAGACTAACAGATTTATTTATCGCATGAGTTTTCGTGGGAGAAAATCCCACTTCATCAGACACTTTGAAGATGGGAAACTTACAGAATGGGAAGAAATTAAATGCACACAAATCTGACATCAGAAATTGCAACACTAAAAAAAAAATAGGGGAACACTTCAATCTCTCTGCTCACTCCATTGACAACTTGCTATTAGCTGTGTTGAAACAGATGAATAACAAATCACAGCTTCAAAGAGAAACTGCAGAAATCAAATTTATATGCAAATTTGACTCAGTTGCCTTGGGGTTAAACAGGGACTACAGATTTTTCTCTCTTTACAACAGCTGATTTGACCTCACCTTCCTCTATGTGCTGTTCCCCAGTATTTGAATCGTAACACCTATTTTGATTTGCTGTTACAGCCTCACCTGATCTTATGTCATACACTCCCCTGCATTTAATTTCCCCTCATTCTGTAAGTTTCCCATCTTCAAAGCGTCTGACGAAGTGGGATTTGCTCCCGCGAAAGCTCATGCGATAAATAAATCTGTTAGTTTTTAAAAGTATTACAGGACTCTGTTGTTTTCCTCCTTCTTAAAGGACACAGAAATCTAGTAAATTAAGAAGTGAGGGAGAGTTAGTAATTTCAGTTTACTATATCTGCCCTTTGGCAATTTTCCTGCTTTTTAAAAAAAGTGTTCTCTCCCCGTGGTTGTGTAAAAAAACTTAAACAAGGTGAAATCAGCTAAGTGACTTGCAGTAATGCAGAGGATAAAAAGTGAATAGCCACAAAGTGCTGGCAAATGTGCAAAATAAACAAACTCAAAAATAGAGAAATGTTTTCCTCTAATATTTTCTGGTTATAGCCAGTTTAGTTGTTACTTACAGCACTAGTGGGTAAAGAGAGAGAGAGAGAAGTGTGGATTATTTTTAAATGGACTGTGTCCCTTTAAAACTACATCCAAAACACTGAATAAGGCTTTATTTTCAAAGTATCAGAGCTGCTGCATCAAATTATAAGCTATATCTCTGAATCTTCTGATTTAGCTGTCCAGTGTTATCACCCATTCTCAGTGAAGAGAATTCATTAAGAGAAAAGGTGTGTGAAAATACCACACACATTAGGTGGAGTCACTGGGTTGTTCTTCACTGGAGTTATTTATCTAACTTCTTCAAACAATTTCCCATCTGCTCCTTCCTTCACTACTATTTCACACGCATAGCTCTTCTCATTTTTTTAGAGCTGTACAAAAGGGAGTAAGGTAATAAAGCCTGTCATTTTCCTGACTCAGCAGACAGCCTCCCACTCTTCTCCTACTAAGTTTAGTCACCAGTCCAGCTAAGCGGAAGTCTTGGAGTCATTACTGTCTGAACTTAATTCAGAGCACAATCACATTTAGTACGTCTAGACAGTTTCAGGGTGTAGCCGCATTTCCCTAATATGGTATTATTACCCCTGCTTCCAGCTGGAAAGTGAAAGGGATCTGGATCCTGTTTGGTTCTCTGCTGATGTCTCTTAACTGTTGCACCACTGTCTGCGTCCTAATCAAAACAAGCTTATTGTGCATTAACAACCAGGAAGAAGAGTATTTTTTTTGTTGTAGAAAAGCTTAATTACTTTTTCTATCTCTTTATTGCTTACACTGAATAATTAGGTCTGACAGAGCAATAAAATGGACTGCTGTCTGAATACACAAGAATGATTTGTTAATATTTAAGGCAAAAGCACCATACCACTAAGCAGGGAGATGTGGGTTGGTTTGTTTTTTTTCCTGTTTACTTAGTATTCCAGTATAACTACAAAACAAAGCCTGCAAAATCATGTTGTAGACAGTGAACAAACCAATTATGGGTGTATGTGTTTGCTCTCCTCTTATTTTCACTGTTAGATTTACAGTTACTAAGATACTTGGTGATAAAAGCTAACAATTACAGAGTGAATGGGAAGATTGGCTTTAGTTCTTAGAAATACAAGGGATGGGGTTATGGAGAAAGGCAGGATTAATTTTAAATTAATTTAGCCTCTGTAGGAGTCTTAAATCTCCTAGAGATAAACTTTGTGCCCTACTGGGATTTGTAAACTCTGAATCTAATCTTGCAAGCCTCTATTTGTGTGAATAGTTATTACATGAGGACTCCCAGAGGAGTCAACAGGACTACTCACATGAATAAAACAGTGCAGGATTAGGCCCTAAGAGAGATTTGGGTTCCAGTCTTGGATCTACCATAGACTTTTCAGGTGCCATTGGGTAAATCACTTCCCTCTTCCTGTGCCTCGGTCTCCCATCTGTAAAACGGAGATAACATTCCCTTTCTTCTATTCTGTGTCTATCTTGTCTGTTTAGTATAAATACATTGCATTGCCACAATTGCAAAAGGAAATAACAAAGGCATGAATTACCAGGTAAACAATAGCAAATAGGACACAGTCTTCTAACTAGTTGGAGATGGTAGAAAATGTTTCTTGAGCATTCTGCTATTTGCAGGCTGGGGTTTCAGAACTGCAAACTGTCTTGACAATCTGAAGGCATGCATCCCTAGTACTGGCTGTAAAGGGATATGTTTACAAGCATTTGTAAACTTGCTGAAGAAAGGAAGATTAGATAGTGGGTAATAGCGTAATCTGTGTCATTGAGGGATGGTTTCTTTAGGGTTGGTCTGGCTATTGTAATATTGAAGGCAGGAAGAAGGATGTTCAAAAGCAGCATTAGCAATCTCAATCTGAAGATATCAGTTGCTCATGACTCTTCTTTACTAATCAAGAAGGGGTCTGATTCATAAATGTTGGGTAATGACTCTTGTTAATGTGTCCAAGATGTTTTGAATGGGATGAATTTGTGCAGTGAAGCTGGGCTGATCAGCAAGTTGATCATGGGTTCTAGTACCACACCTCCTGAGAAGCCCTTACAGACATGGACAATGTATTTGATGAAGAAAGATATCAGCAGGAACTGTGGGTAGGTTCTGCTGTGGACTATAGGCACTTGGGAGTTGGTGAAATCATTCACCATTCTGAGTAGTTCTCTTCAGCCATGCTTTGGTGTTTTAATGGCTTGGGCTAAAATACAAGGTCTGCGTAGGCCTGAGGACAGGCTTTTTTGTGTGTTTTTCTGCTTCTGTTTTCTACCATTGTCACTTGAGCTTCTGCCTATCTCATCGGCTGGTGCAGGACATCTGTGAACCATAGGAATCTGTGAGAGCAATGAAAGGGGAGGAAACTCTGTGAACCACTCTGTCTGTGCTTCTGGCCAGAGAGTGATGAGTCTTAACTCACCAGATCTGCAGATCTTCATTCAGTTGTTGGGCTAATGGTGCTCCTCAAGGATGTTTTGGAAGTTGGTGGAGCCCAGAAGCTTTAACAACTGAACTATGATTATATGACTTTCATGCATTGATTAATGCAGTGCTCCGTCCAGGTCAGTGGCTGGATAATGATGTCCTTTGTGGGGACATCTAGCCCAAACATCATGTCTAAGGTATGGCTGGCTATGTAGGTAAGGCCAGAAGCAACCTGAAAGAGACGTAAGGAAGAAAAAGAAAGTGAATTTCAAAATATGTTTGTGTTCAGATTTGATCCTTGAGAGTTGTTAGAAACATTACTCCAATATAAGACAATAATGTTTCACTGCCCCCATATTTCTTTGCTTTCCGTAGAGGATAAGTTAAGAATCAGACTTTTATTTCCAGGACCTCACACAGTCAGCATCAGAAACAATTCCACTGGCTTCAAAAATCGACTCATATTTCCTTATTTTGGCTAGAATTAACTCATCATAACTCATTCCCTTCACTAAACAGTCATTCTAAGTAATAGTTCAGCAAATTTGAAAAATGAATATTATCCATCTAGGCATTAATTGGTCATACTTGCATGGCTTTTTTTTTAGAGAGAATATAGATTTTTTTTCTCTCACAGAAATAGCAGAAAATAATTTAATAAAATAGTAAGTAATAAGAGGAAAGAACCATGAAACTTTCTGGGATCAATGCTGCTGTTTATGTAGAAAAGATTAATTTCTAAATTGGACCCTGTGTATTATAATAAAATACATTTTACATAGTATTGGTGTTTGATTAGTTACACCAGGTTGTCACAAGAGTTAAATGTTCCTAGCTACAGGGAAAAACACAAGGGAGGAGGAGAACTACTTGAAAAAATGCTCCAAGGAACTTTTGGAGGTGATATCTTCACAGACTGAAGGAATACCACAAGTTCATCTGTACCCCAGTTATAGTTTCAAAAGTTCATTGTCTTAACCCTAAAGAGGATAACTTCTGCTTTTTTAGTTTTTTCTTCTAGTCCTGGGCATCTGTTTATTAGCATTTTGCTAATGAGAATCTATTGTGAACCATACAGTACTTAATTTGCACATGAATAGCTAGAGAGATAAGTTCCAAAGTGGTAGCCCTGTTAGTCTAGGTCAGCCAAACAAACAAGAAGTCCTGTGGCATTTTTAAAGACTAAGAAGTTTATTTATTGCATGAGCTTTCGTGGGAGAAAAATCCCACTTCATCAGATGCTTTGAAGATGGGGAACTTACAAAATGGGAGGAAATTAAATGCAGGGAAGTGTATGAGACAGGATCAGGTCAGGCTGTAACAGGTGATTTGCTGTTACAGCCTGACCTGATCCTTGTCATATATTTCCCTGCATTTAATTTCTTCCCATTCTGTACTTTCCCCATCTTCAAAGCGTCTGATGAAGTGGGATTTTTCTCCCATGAAAGCTCATGCGATAAATAAATTTGTTAGTCTTTAATAGTGCCACAGGACTCCTTGTTTTTCTAGAGAGGTGTCTCTTCCCCACTGCCTGGCAGGAGTAGGTGAATCACCTTTTGGTGATAAACAGACTAGAAGACGTAATTTTTAGTGTGTGTGTGTGTATATATTGTGGGGTCTAAAGACAGAATTTTATAGCATTAGCTATACTGACTCCATTTTACTATTCTGTACAACCTTTAGCTGTTAGGCCCCTTGAAGATTATATTTCACTATATATCCTTAGCTACCAAACCCCCAGGCCGGATGCCTATTCTGCTAAAAATACAAGCGATGCGCTGCTATCTAGGCGTAGCAAGTAACCACACGTCACAGAAAGTGTCTGTGGTCGGATCAACATCTGGACCTGTCAAGGATGAGTTGTGACCATGACGTCAGATACGCTGTAACCAAAGAGTATAACTGTATTGCTTTTCCCACTTGTTTTTGTTGCCTTTGTTTCCCCTTGGGGGGTGCAGAGACAACCTCGCGGCCGCGATAATAAACAAGAGCTCTTATCTCTCCTTCAGTCTCGTTGGTCAGTTTGTAGGGAACGACATTTCTGGTGGCAGCGGTGGGATCGGAGGCTCCGTGGACTCGTCGAGGAATCGCCCGAGGCGCCATCTCTCGCTTTATGAGAACAGTGGGCACTTACTGACGGGCCCACTGACCTACCGATCCCGAACCCGAGACTGAACGAGACTGGTGTGCACGAGGGAGTGCACCAGGAGTGGTTCATGGGAGGACCACAGGGAAGACCGAGGCCTCGGCAGGTAGGCAGCCCAGTAGGAGGCTGCCAGGAACTCTGGGACGGCCCGGGACGCCGTTGACCGTATCCCGTAGAATAGATAAGTATGGTTCTGTGTGTGTGACCTTTCTTGGTCTAAGTTCCTTGCCAAGTGTCCGGTTGCCTGACCAGCGATCCTTATGGTCGCTGCCGTGTGTGAAACTCTCCCTCGGGAGGGGATCGGCACAAAAACTCAGGCTGTGTAAAACTTCCTCCTTTAAAGGCAAGGTCTCTCTTTCTCTAACAAGTTTCTGTAAGCCTACACATCTGTCAGCCGCACCAACTATCTCTGCGAGGGGAAACCCTGCGACCGGAGATTAGTTGAAAGCAAGGGACGGAGTGTTGTGCTTCTTTTCCCTCTCCCATTCCCTTCTAACACATTAGCCACTATAGCAACCTGCACACTACATAGCACCCCTATAAGAAGCTGGAAAATAGGATGAAAAGGGGTTTAAGTGTCTTTTTTCCTCCAGAGGTTAATGAATCTTACTGACCTAGCCTGGTTTGGGATAGGGGCAGTATTAGGAGTCATTGCGGCTCTGGTGATTGATGAGAGTCTGTTTCCTGTTTTACCATCTTTAATGTCAACAATTCTTAGTCTCGGACTAAATGCAGGCATAGGACTGGGAATTATTGTAGTTTTTGTGCTTTATTCTTGGTGGTTAGAGATTTTTGTTTCTCATTAGGTTCATGAATAGCACTGAACTAGGCTGGTACCAGGGGTTTGCTCCTGGAATAGGTGTTGGCATAGGATTAAGTTATTGTAGTTTTGGTACTTCATTTTTGTTAATAGAACTGACAATTTGTACTTGCAAATTTTGTAGAAAATAGAAGTCTAAAAACCGGTTTGCTCTTAACTAGTAAACAAACAAACAAACAAAAAAAATCCTAAACCATGAGTCAAAACCAAAGCACGCTGAAAGGGGTCCCAAAGGGAGCCCCTGTCAAACAAATGTTTGACAAATGGGGCCCCCGAAGCCGTGCAGAATTTGGAACAGTGGCACACATTAACTAAAGGAGATCTCAAGTTACAATTTCCCCTGTTAGGAAACTTTGAAAACTCCCGACTGGAGTACTTAGAAGGAAAACTGAACTCTCTTGATGAAGAAAAAAAAAAAAGCCTCTAAACTCAGGGCAGGATGTAAACTCTGGCAGGCAGAAACAGATAAACGCCACAAGGAATCTATAATTAGCAGTTAAAAAAAAAAACTGGACAAAAATTAGTCAGTGCAAACAGAAGGAAAAAGAAGATCCCAAAGACTATTACAAAAGACTGTTGGAAAAATTTAAAAAGCATTCTGAGGCCGAAGATCCCTGAACCCAAATAAGACCTGCCCTTACTAATGCTTTCCTAAATGGACTATTCCCCGAAATTCAAGCAAAAGTTAAAACCACTCTTCTAGACTGGGAGATTCAAGCTCCAGATCAAGTCTTAAGTCATGCTTCTCACCACCATCGTCAAATGCAACTTGGGGTTCGCAAGAAGCAAACTCAGCTCATGGCCCTACAGTTGCAAGCTCTGGGTGGGCCAGGCAACCGGCCAAATTTGCCACTAGGCCGAGGCCGAGGCAGGGGACAAGCCCCCTTTGCCCCTAGACGCCCACGAAATGAGGGATGATTTATTTGGGGTGCATCTGATCATTGGAAAATTGACTGCCCTCAAAAACAGACTCCACTTGCTGTAAATACTTCCAAGATGCACACTGACTGAGGGTGCCCCGGGGAATCTGATAAGTCTTCCAAGGTCATCTCCCCTGTCTCCCTTTTTCCCCTTCTTCAGCTAGACGATCAAGGACAATTCCAGGCTCAGTTACAAGGCAAAGATACTAGGTTTTTGGTCGACACGGGAGCTGACTACTCCTGTGTAGATACCCAATTAAGACCCACCTTACATCCTACCAACAAATCAATCTAGGCCAAAGGAGTGGAGGGACGGTCAGTGTCCTTCTCATACTCAGAGGAGGTGCCCCTCACGGTAGGACCCCTTTCAGATCAACACTCGTTTCTTTTGGGTGATGGTATTGGCACCAACCTTTTGGGAAGGGACCTTCTTTGTAAATGGGGATGCACTATTTTCTGTTCCCCTAAGGGGGTATATCTAGAAATCCCTGACAGTGCACTAGAAATCCCTGACAGTGCACTATCAGCCGCCTTAACCCTTTCCTCGGATCCACAGGAACCTGTTCCACTTTACGTGGTTCAGGGACACCCTCTCTTAAACATATTGCCTAAGGAACTATGGGCGGAATCGGCATCCGCCAGCGGTTTGATAAAAAGTGCGCAGCCAGTCAGAGTCCGATTGAAGGCTAATGCCCGCCTTCCTTACATCCCCCAGTACCCCCTTTGCAAGGAGGCCTTGGAGGGTATCAGGCCTGTAATACAGGACCTCCTAAGACAAGGTATCCTGGTTCCCACCCAAAGTCCCTGCAATACCCCGATATTGCCTGTTAAAAAGCCTGGAAGTAACCCCCCTGTTTGGCGTATGGTTCGGGACCTCCGTGCCATTAATGCCATTGTTGTACCTACCTTCCCTGTGGTGACCAACCCATATACTATCCTCTCTCAGATTCCATCGGGGTCTACTATTTTTACAGTGATAGACATTTCCAGCGCCTTCTTTAGTCTCCCGGTGCATCCTGATTCCCAATTTTTATTTGCCTTTACCTTTGAGGGCCATCAACTCACTTATCAATTTGCCCCCCAAGGGTACTCCGAGAGCCCCTCCACAGGGACCTGGATGTTTTCCACCCCCCCTGCAATTCAGTGATCTTACAATATGCTGATGATATCCTTTTGGCTGCAGCTTCCCTATCTGCAGCAGAGGAGGATTCTGTAGCCCTCCTTTTTCACCTATACCAAGGTGGCCACAAAGTCAAAAAGGAAAAGCTGCAGTTTTGTCAAACTGAAGTTAAATACCTGGGTCACCTCCTTTCTGCTGGCCAGAAGAAGCTAGACCCTGAGCGTATTCGGGCTCTGGTCCAGTGGCCAGTTCCTACTACGCAGAAGGAAATACGTGCCTTCCTGGGAGCAGCGGTTTTTGTCGGCAATGGATCCCCTCTTATGCCAAATTGGGTGCTCCTTTGCAGCAGGCCCTAAAAACAGAGCCCCCTTCCTGGACCGGTGAGGCAGATCAGGCCTTTTCTGCTCTCAAGACTGCCTTGGGTTCAGCCCCTGCCCTGGGCTTACCCGACTACTCCTTGCCCTTTCGCTTGTATTGTTATGAGCAGGATGGATTTGCTTTGGGGGTGGTTACTCAGCTCCATGGTTCTTCGTTCCGTCCCTGTGGTTATTTTTCCTATGGCCTGGACCCGGTAGCTCGTGGCTATCCACTTTGTCTGCGCTCAGTCGCAGCAGCGGCACTTCTCCTTGAAAAGACAGCAGACTTAATTCTGGGATACCCGCTAGAGATTCTTGTTCCCCACTCTGTAAAGACCCTGCTATCACACCCTCACCTGCTGCCAGCATCTACTGCCCGAATTCGCAAGTTTGACCTGTTACTCCTCCAAGCCCCAAATGTGACTCTGGCCGTCAGCCCCCCCCTCAATCCAGCTACAACTTTGCCTGCATCACCTGAGGCATCCAGTGAGGCAGACCACTCCTGCTTAGATCTGATTGTGGAGGACAGTGGTCCCCGCAGTGACTTGGTTGACGCCCCCCTTCTTAACTCTGATGCTAACTTTTACACTGACGGCACTTTTTTTGTCAGTGAAAAGTGAGGAGAGACAAACAGGATATGCAGTTGCAACTAAACATGAGATTGTGGAAGCGGCTTCGTTGCCACAACATTTGTCAGCACAGGTGGCTGAGCTTGTGGTATTAAAACGAGCATGCGAGCTGGAAAAAGAGCTCAGGGTCAATATATACGGACTCTAGATATGCCTAAGGTGTACCAGCACAGAAACTGCCTCAGACCTTGGTGGAAGGGGCCGCACCACGTACTGTTATCTACTGCCTCAGTGGTCAAGGTTCGGCGGGGTGAAGCCATAGACAACAAAGCCCCAAATACCACATCAGAGACCATCCATGGCCCCAGGAACATTCTCATCAAACCGGTGAAAATAAACTGACAACGAAATCCAGAAGAGCTGCCCTGGCAGGCCAACCAGGTTTCAGGATTATTGGGGTCAACCATTGTGACCTTTCCCACATTTTTCTCTATTCCCACACTCACTACCCTTCAAGGGGCCCTGGAAAAAGGAGGTTGAGGGTTGGAAAACTAGGGGTTGGGCTTGGAATCGTGTGCATAATGGCAGGGATCCTTATTCTATTCTCACTATGTATATCAGGGGCAGGAGAACAAACCTCAGCCACCCGTAATGAAAACAGCTTCCCTGAGTGGACTCATAGGCTGGCTACTACCCTAAACGCTTCCAATAAGTGGGTCTGCAAGCCTCCTCCTCCCAGCACCTCTATGGGCATTCTCCTCTTCCCAGAACCCCTTAGTGCCTTGGATATGACCCTCAATATCACGTCATGGGACTTCAATAATCATATTATCCAGTGGGGAGAGGAGGAGAATGAAATAATCATTGTATATGATACACCAGGACTTTTATGCTTTACTGCCAACTGTTCAGCACCCAATGCCAGTAGGGTGGGAGTTAGTCGATGCAATTTCACCTCCTATTGCACTCCTGATTCTTGCTGGTGGAAATCCCCCAGGCAAGGTATTTAACAGTGTAAACCGTGCCCATAGGTGGGAGCCTAAGAACGAGCCTCCCCTTGGTAGCACATATGACAACGATACCTCCTATCTTGAACTTGTTAATGCTATATGTAAATCCTTGTATCACTAGGCTAAAAGAACTGTTGGCAAATATCCCTGTAGAGCAGCTTTCCACTGCACTCCCCTCAACAGCACACAATCAGACTTACTAAGCAACCCTCGTGACTTGCTGGAATGCGAGCATCTAAATCGCTCTGCCATGCACAACCTTGATTGGGGAAATTGTGCTGTGGTTGATGGGGGCTGGTTCGATATCAGGGAGATCACTAAGGGCAGAGAGCTCTCGCTCACCCCTGATACCGTTTGCTCTTTAGGATGGTTCCTCCCCTTCGAAGGCCCCTATGATTTCCTGTTCACTCCAATTCCCCAAGAAGGCCCAGGGGATTAAAAGGCCACTATTTTGTGTGTGGACATAAAGCCTACAAGCAACTTCCTAGATTTTGGTATGGCACCTGTTACATTGCCAGACTATGGCCAGCTGTCAGGGTGCTCAAACATGCCCCCAGTGGGCTCCATATTCACTTGGGTAGTGCTAAAAAAACACCTTTACACAGGAAAGGCAAAAAGACCCATAAGGCACCCCCTAAGGTCCATAACAAATAAAACTTCTAACTCGTATATCCTAGGTATGAACACAAGTAATCCAGAGGGGGAAGGGGAATTCAACAAATATGCCCGGTATATGGGCCAAGAAGAAGCCCACTCTTGGTTAAAAAGTGTGAACCCCCTTACTGAAGCCAAATACTCCGGGTCCGCTGTTTTCCCCTGGGTCGGAGTGGTGGTTGTGGGTCGCACTGTGGTTCGCCTGCAGGCCCTCCTGGAAATCTTGGCCAACGAAACCTCAGACGCCCTTAGGGCCTTGGCTAAGGAGCAGCACCAAATCCGCTGTATGGTCCTACAAAACCACCTGGCATTGGATTACTTATTAGCTGCCCAGGGCAGGGTGTGTGGCTTAATAAATGGAACTTGCTGCATGTACATCACTGATAACTATGAGCTTGTTATGCAAAAGCCAATTTATTCCAAACAGTCAATAAGGGTGGGAGAAAACCAGAAAATTGGTGGGCCTGGCTCACTTCCTGGATGCCCAATATCGAAAGTTGGGGGCAAAAGGTACTGTTAACCCTCCTTACGGGCCTTGCTGTTCTGCTCATGCTCTGTCTATTTGTATCTGTTCTAGTAGCCCTTTGCAAAGGCCTTATGAGCAAACTGGTTAAAACCCCCACACAAATGTTTGTTTTCAGACACACCCCCAATGGAGGAAAGCAAATTTTCATGCAGCAGGGAACCCCCAGGTAACAAAAAGAAAATTCTCATGCAACTGTAAAATAAAAACTCAAATGTCATTGATTCTCTTAGGGAGTCAAAAGGGGGGAGATGTGGGGCCTAAAGACAGAATTTTATAGCATTAGCTATACTGACTCCATTTTACTATTCTGTACAACCTTTAGCTGTTAGGCCCCTTGAAGATTATTTTTCACTATATATCCTTAGCTACCAAACCCCCAGGCCGGATGCCTATTCTGCTAAAAATACAAGCGATGCGCTGCTATCTAGGCGTAGCAATTAACCACACGTCACAGAAAGTGTCTGTGGTCGGATCAACATCTGGACCTGTCAAGGATGAGTTGTGACCATGACGTCAGATACGCTGTAACAAAAGAGTATAACTGTATTGCTTTTCCCACTTGTTTTTGTTGCCTTTGTTTCCCCTTGGGGGGTGCAGAGACAACCTCGCAGCCGCGATAATAAAAAAGAGCTCTTATCTCTCCTTCAGTCTCGTTGGTCAGTTTGTAGGGAATGACAATATCTATATATCACTTTTCACTTATTTTCCATACATACATCTCAAAGTGATTATGACATTCACTGTGACAAAAGCTTTTATTAGAGACCTTGCATGGCATTTCCTGGTTGACTAGTATGTAGCAGTTTCAAGGAATTCCTGTAACCCTTATCTCTGTGCCATCCGCCTGTCCGCAACAAGAGATCTTTGGATCACAACATAGTTCACCATACGAAAAAGCATGAAAACCTGTCCTAAGTTATCGTACAGTGAACCAACGCCTTTGCATCCTCATGACTCCAAGATCCCATATGCCCTATTACTAACCAAAGTGGAGAAAGGTGTGGAGTCAGAGTTCATTCTGTTTGAAGCTGCAGCAATTACTGCTCATCTGCTTCACTCCGCCTTTTCCAGAGGCCCTTGTCCCCAAGTAAGTTGTTGTCTCTTCTTCAGCCTATGTAATTGGTACCTATTTCCTCAAACACCCCCAGTCCCTCACGTCGCTCTCCTGATGACTCCTTTTTCTTTGTTGTCCATGTTCATACAGCCCTATATCCTGACCTTCTATTAGGGCCAGTAACAATACAAAGGAGCCTAAAGAGATTAGCAGCTTGGGACAATGCACAATGTGAGATAAAATGCAAGATACTACATCTGGGAGAAATAATTTGAAACATACATATTCAGTGTCAGTAGGAAACTTTGGAAGCAGTAATGTCAAATACTGCATATTCTGTTATTAGCCAAAAAGAAATAAAATTCCACTTCCATGGAACCAAAGTGTATATGCATATGAAAAAAAACCAAAAGGGCGTGATGCTGGAAGTTCACCTTACATGGAAATCTACTGAAGTCAGTGGGAGGTCTGGGGGCTTTCTGGATTATGCCCTTCCTTACTTTCTGGTGCATAAAAGTAAATCCACTAGCTGGCATCATATCTGCCTTCCACTATACAGATATTATACTTTTCAGTTGTATATATCATATAGTTTGTTTGGTAAGGGTTGTTATATACAAACTATTTTCATCCAAGTTCTGATCAATTTTCACTGTTTTTTTCAATAATATGTTCTTTTCAACCGTTGTATTTTTTGAGTGGTTCTGTTTGAATAACCACTTATCTTCAAGCAGAGGTTATTTATTTTCATATTAGCTGTTCCTGGAATATAGTGTCACATTGTGGCTTAATTCATATCTGGCTTATAGTGCTCATTCACCACAAAATTAATTCCATATTCTTACCATGTATCCCATTGAAAACTAAAACCAGGTCAGCATCCAAAGTTCTGAAGAATCTGGTTAGTGAATCACAAAGCCTAATCCCTATTCTGAGGGGGTACATCCCCATTGGTAGTGGCTAATTAGGATCAATACAAATAATAATAATAATAATACAGACATACAATATACAAAACAATTAGGCTTATAGAAACAAGCCAGGGGAAATGCACTGATGCAGAAGTGAATTCTTCCCTGGTTGACAGATCTTAAAAGGCTGCATCATTCAAAACTGGTACCTTGGAAATAGAACTCAGATGCAAAGAAAAGAGCCTGGTATACTATGGATTTTTATTCGCGTCACCAAAAGCAATAGGCAAGTGGAGAGGAGGAATACCTCAGTAAGATATATGCACCCTTTTTGTGACTGGGAGATGAAAATGCCTTGTACCCCTTGATAATTAACGGGTTTATTTTATTTTGTTTGTTTTGATCATCAGGCCAACCTTTCATCTAGTTAGGTGTGCTATCATCCATGGCCTTCCCAGGCGTACATAGCTGATTAATTATATCTTATTCTAGGTAGGTCTCTTAGAGTTTTGATGTAGGCTTACTTTATTATTTTTTTGCAATTTATCAAAAGTCACAAACAAAAAACCTCAGCCAATTGTACTGTTATTTTATGCAAGTGTAACAAACAAAATTGTTCACAAAAATAAAATACACTGGTATAGATATTAGACAAAGATAATTAATCCGTTCCACATGCTTTCTAACATAGTAATAAAATTAATCTTTAACTATGTAATGGTTTTAGACTGCAATTGCCAGGAGGACACAATAGATTCTTTTTTTCTCATGGTATCTGAAGGATTTAGGCATATAACTCCCTTACACATTAAACAGACCAACAGACCAATTAATGTTGGCAGCACGTAGTAGTTGAGGGAGATGAAGAAACTTGTCTGTCACATACATAGGAAACATATTTAAAGTTTTGACATATTTTTCTATAGAAAATTGCTAGAGAGACATTTAGTACAGAGAGCAAACACTTTTTAAACCCACAGAAGAAGTATTCTCATGTGCTTAGTAAGGTTTTGTAACGTAAATACTTTGTGGAGCTACTTTATACTGTATGTCATCTTTGGAGATATATGCAATCCGAAAACCCTCTTTAATACATTGTCATGATATATGAATTTCTTGTCTTGGAATTTACTTATTTGTTTCTTCATAAAGACAAGATTAAAACTTGTGACATCTAGGTTTGATGTTGCACGCACATGTAAATTATAGTTTTAATTGTACACAATCTAACTGATTCTTTAAAGAAAAAAATTAAAAGCTCTTACCTTCCCCCTTTAAACTCATGTCTTCTTCTTTTCAGTCTTTACACCTTTCCCTGTATCGTCTTACTGGCACCCCATACACAATACACCTTCATGTAGATGTCTGCTCTGTCATAGCCTTTTCACTCAAGTCCTCTGATCTTTCAAAATACAATATCTTAATTATACCAGGGAAGGAAAGAGTAATAAACAAAAGTTTAATACTCATTGATACAGTTATCCAACATGTAATTATTGTATATTGATTAGCATGTATGGATATAGCCAAAAGGGTGGGGGGTGATGCTGTCTGTATTTAAGCGACCATTTATGATAATATTTAATATCAACAGTTCAAAATTGCAATAATCCATATGAGATATGCCATGTTGGGTACTGATAGAAAAGTTATAATTTGCTAAGAATTATTTTATTGTTTATGTGTAGGTGTCATATCTGTATTGGAAGTTATGAATATGTTTGACATATCTGTATGTCAACTTGTGATATGTTTCTGGGAAACCCCCCAGACAGGATGTCTACAGCAATTGTCTTCTTAATGGCCCATTAAGGAAGCTCACAGGTATAATGGAATCAGGGAGAGACCTGATGAGTCCTCAGGATTTGCCTATGTGACTCTAAACTCCATTTTGTTTCTGAAAAATCTCACACATGGGAAAGGCCAGAGGTGGTAAAAGGCTGCTGCAACTCCCCTATTTTGTCTTCAGTTATCTTTAGTCTCTCCAGCCTTCAGCCAACACCTACCTCTGGATCTATTCATCTGCAACTGAAGCTGTGAAACAAAGGATTGAGACCCATCCAGGAACTAGATGTACACCAGAGGAACTACACAAGCCTCCAAACTCTACCAAGGACTTGTTTTACAAGGACTTTTAATCGTTGTGTGAATGTGATTTGCTTTAATCCTTTAACAATATTCTCATAGTTTGTTTCTTTCCTTTTTACAATAAACCTTTAGTTTTAGTTACTAAAGGGTTGGCTTACAGCATGGTAATTTGGGTAAGATCCAAACCTACATTTTTCTGGGTAATACGGCTGGCCCTTTGAGGTCAGGAGAACCTTTTTGGAAAAGAGCTTGGAGTTTTAAGTAAGGCCTTGTCTACACGATCACTGTATTGCGCCTTAAAAATCATTACCGCGTGATAACAAGCACGGTGTACATACGTGCAACGGTGATGTTGTGCGTCAAGCGCCTTGTTGTAGCGCAATCCAACAACCACTCTGACGAGAGTGGTAACAGCTGTTGCGGATCATCTGTTGCGCGTTTGCGCTCGTGTGTACACTTACCGCGCAATGATCGGCCTCCGGAAGTGTCCCATCATTCCCAAGTTGTCCTCTCTGGACTTCCCCCCACCCGCTCTTTGGCAGTGACGAAACTGTCCCCGCCCAGAGTTGAATCCCGGGATTTTCAAATATTTCGTCAGTTTCATTTCCTGGTCTTTTCCTCGTGGAGTGCAGCAGTGTTCCCAGTAGCAATGGCGACCCATCGCGGAAGACGCGCACCCCTTTGGTCCACGGCAGAGGTGCTTGACCTGATCAGCATCTGGGGAGAGTCCGCTGTGCAGGCGCAGCTTCGCGGCAGCAGACGAAATTACGATACATTTGGCATGATTTCTCGGGCAATGACGGAGAAAGGTTATGATAGAGACACATTGCAGTGTAGATCAAAGGTGAAGGAGCTAAGAATCAGCTATCAGAGAGCGAAGGAGGGAAACCAGCGATCGGGATCAGCGCCTGCTACATGCAGGTACTATCAGGAGATCGGAGCCATCCTCAGTGGTGACCCCACAACAACTCCAAACACCACAGTGGACACATCTCTAACCACAGATGAAGTCAATGCCACAACGGAGCTGGATGAGGACCTTGAGGGGCTGGCGGGGGAGACGGAGGAGGACCCGGGGCAAAGCGCAGCAGCGTGTAGCCAGGAGCTGTTCTGCACCCCCGCTGATACGTCCTCTCAAGAAGACATTAATTGCGGCATGTCCCTTGAGTCAGCTGAGGGGGGCTCTGGTAAGTTTCTGATTTGTAATGCTAAAAGTCTGTCTCACGTTAAAATATCATTGTGCGTTGCGGGGGTGCTTGCTGTGTCTCCCCGCTGTGCACGCTCCTTACTCCCCATCCATGAGAAGGGCATCAACACAAGCAGTGATTGTGAAGTAATCATCTGCATTTAGGTCAGTAAATGATTCTTCAATGTACCTCCAGAGCCTAGTACTCGGATGGGATGGGATGGCGTTTGTGCCAACGCTCCCAAAGACGGACAGTTTGCCCCTCCAGCTGCAAAGCACAGCCCTGGGAACCATGGCCGCAAACAGTGCTGCAGCATACGGTCCCGCCTGGCTGCCCGCGGCATGTAGGAGATGTATTCTAGCGGGCAGGGGCACTCTGAGGAGAGCGATATCGGTTCCCATCTCGGTGCCCAACGCTGATTATTAACCCCCAGTAAAGCTGTCTACTAGGACGTACCTTGTCCGCTTCAGCAAGGCATAGGGTGTTGACCGCACTGCACCTTCCAGAGTAATGTGCTACTGGAAGTTTAATTTTCTTATCCTGGATATGTGTAAACAGCAGCTTAACAATTATTTCTTTCTTTAGAACAGACCTTGAGAAGGCTGTTGTCTACCCCCGCTGCCCGAATGAGAAACATTCGGCAGCGTGCACGAAGGAACAGGGAGGATATGTTTCAGGACGTGTTGAAAGCTACACAGGAGTCCTTGAAAACTGCACAGGAATCCTCATCTGCGACTAGAGCATTCAGAGCTGAATACCAGCAGATGTTGAAAACACACACCGAGGAACTGATAAGCGTCATGAAGGAGCAAACAGAACTGTTCAAGAGCATGATCGCTTTGCAGTCCCAGGCGATTAATGTTAGGGCTCCACTACAGACACTGCAGCCGCGTCTGCCTCCCACCCCCCGTAGTCCCTATAAGAATTTCTATGAAGTGCACCCGTCCCACCATAGCATTCCAACAACTAGCTCTCCCCCCCGTACTTTCTAGAGCCTCGCAGCTACACACACCTGTAACCCCAACCTTCTAAGTTTGAATAAAAACAGAATAAAATCATTTGATTAAGGCTTTATTTTTACACATGGCTACTTTCATAAGGTGCAGCAGATGCGTCCTAAAAGAAAACTAGGGGAGGGCATGATTGAAATGCTCCCTGAGTGCCTCCCTTATGCGAGCAGCTTCTCCTTTAGCCCCTCTAATACTCCTAGTGGCTGGCTGTTCGTATGCCTCCTCGAGGCACTGTGCCTCGGTAGCCCACACTGGGCAAAACTTTTCTCCCTGACTTTCACAAATATTATGGAGGACACAACAAGACGCAATCACAGCAGGGATGTTGTCCTCCGACAAGTGCAGCCGCCCATACAAACAGCGCCAGCAGCCTTTTAAACGGCCAAAGGCACACTCCACAGTCATTCTGCAGCAGCTCAATCTGTAATTGAACTGCTCCTTGCTTTGATCTAGGTTACCGGTGTACGGCTTCATGAGCCATGGCATCAGTGGGTAGGCTGGGTCTCCGAGGATAACTGTGGGCATCTCCACATCCCCCCACTGTAATTTTTTTATCAGGGAAAAAGGTACCCCCTTGCAGCTTCTGGTACAGACCGGAGTTCCTGAAAATGCGGGCATCATGCACCTTTCCTGACCACCCAGCATTGATGTCAGTGAAACGCCCCTTGTGATCCACGAGTGCTTGCAGCACCATGGAGAAGTAGCCCTTCCTGTTGATGTACTCGGTAGCGAGATGATCCGGTGCCAAAATAGGGATGTGTGTGCCATCTGTGGCTCCCCCGCAGTTCGGGAATCCCATGGCAGCAAAGCCATCCACAATCTCACTGACATTCCCCAACGTCACTGTCCTCCGTAGCAGCACGCGATTGATGGCTGTGCAGACTTGTGTTAGGGCTATTCCGACGGTGGACCTCCCGACTCCAAACTGGTTTCCAATGGACCGGTAGCAGTCAGGAGTCGCCATCTTCCAAACAGCAATCGCTACACGCTTCTCCACAGTGAGGGCTGATCTCATGCTGGTGTCTTTATGTCGCAGGGCAGGGGCCAACTCTGAGCACAGTTCCAGAAATGTTGCTTTCCGCATTCTAAAGTTCTGTACCCACTGCTCGTCATCCCACAGCTACATAACAATGCGATCCCACCACTCGGTGCTCGTCTCTCGCGACCAGAAACGGTGTTGGACCGTGTGCAGATGGTCGGTGAAGGTGCTGAGCAACGCGGTGCTGTTGCTCTGCATGGCATCGATCAGCCGCTGCTCCTCTGTGTCATCCTCTGGCTGGGAGCTCATAACGTAATGAGCAACCATCCGAGATGTGTTCAGCATGTGGAGGGCGAGAGTGGAGACCAGAGCAGGATCCATGCTGACGCTGATTTTGTTGCTTTCCAATGGCACGCTCCGTGCAAACACTATTGAAAATAGGCGCGAGTTGCTATTGGCAACGCGGAAGACGCTAGGGAAACGCACTGCACCACGGGAAACATCTACTTTACCCATGGTGCTTTAGGCTCCTTTCCTTCATCCCATGATTCCAAGCGCGGACTCAGGGAAAATGGAACGCTGGAATATGTGCCCAGAATTCAGTGCGAAAATGCGCATTACAGCGAGGAATTCTGTGACGGAACAAGGAGCGACGTGTGTACGCGCTACACCGCAATAAACATCACGTGCTTCTTATAGCGCTGTTCAGAAGTTGCGCTATAATCTGATTGTGTAGACAAGGCCTGACTTACCTCTTTACTTAGCCCAGGGGCTATATGGAAACCAGTGGCTGAAATGCAGTAGAGGAGGCTGAGTATATACCTTGTTGTGGTTTCTTTATAACCGGTGTGGGGAATCAGAAGCATTGTTTGCAACTGATTGGGAAGCGTGATTTCAGTGTCACCCACCAATACTGAGAGAATTTGTTCTTCTTTTTGCAGCCTGCTCTGATCTTGGCATGTTCAGGTAGTTATACCAGGACAGCCGGGTCATAGAGAGTACAATCACCTGACTTCCACCTGCAGCAGATATACAAGCAGTGTAGCAATGTAGATTAGAGAGATCAGTCTGAAAACAAAATTAAAGTTTTCACTGTGAATGCTATGTAAGAGTGACTGTCCTGAAAATTATTTACTTTCCTGATTAGATCTCTACTATTATGTGAGGCCATTCATTTGTTTGGACTGATACTTTGGGATATCAGTGGAGAGTTTGCCTTTGTTTAGATAGACTGCTGTGTCCTGGCCATGAGAAAGCCGACATCTGAGGCTGACAGAAAGTATGGTAGCATCCGTAATGTGCACATGTATCTTTCATTTAGATACAAGTTGTTACACATGGCTGTTTGATGGCCTTGGACCCACTCTTTGTGGACAAGTAGCCAGAGCTTAAAGAAACCCATGAAATGAACTCCCTCATTGGCAGAAGGAAAGCTAAGGATTAAATGGGCCTGGAGAGGAAGCAAAACTGTCACTACCATATGACTAGTTCCTCAGATAAGTGGAACAGTGAGGGACATGTTGACCTGACCCTGCATGCAGTGCTCCTGTTCTAAGGAGATGAATTATTTCACTGTTCTGAGATATCCAGGTGGTGCTGTCTGTAAGACCTAAAATCACTGAGTTATAAAAGGATTGGTATAGTACATGCTCAGTAACACATGTGAACAAAATTATTCTGTATTTATACTGTAAATACAACCAGTCACTTAAAGTGGTTTCTGTTTATTTATTAGGTGTCTGTTGCATAGGTTTCTGGATAGTGTTGTAAATAAACAACAATGGTTGGCGGAGCATGGAATGCCTTGATGACCCACTTGTTATACGTGTTTAACTTTCACAATTTCTAGTGGTCAGGGAATGTTGGGAATGGTTTGGCTGAGATTCCAAAATGATCACAAGAGATAATAATAGTTGGTAAGTTTTATATAGCGCTGTGCCTTGATAGATCTCAAAGTACTGTAAAAAGTATGGTATCATTATTCCCATTTTACAGATGGGGAAACAGAAGCACAGAAAGATGAAGTGTCTTGTTCAAGGGCACCCAGCAGGACAGGGAAAAGACCCCTTTTCTCCAAAGTCTCAGTCCAGTATTCTAACCATTTGACCATACTGCTCTGACCTTGCTCTGTACTGAGATGGATGGAAGGGGCATTAAAATGTCTATATAATTTTTATTTTATGCAGGGGCTCCATGGATTTATTAATCTTATTTTTCTAACACATGTATCAAATCATCTGATGTGCAAAGGAATCAGATTTTCTCCCTGGGTCTCACTTTGTTCTTATATAGACTTGTTGTAATCTTTTAGTCTGTTCTTTCCCTCTTCCCTTTTAGAATGCTTCTGGTTCTCCCTCGTAGAAGATTGCTCATTCTGCCACACTTTCATTTCAGACTTTTTATTCTACCTCTTGTTTTTCATGCACTCCTCATTTCTTTTCTAATGATTTCCCTGGAGTTACCCTGCTCTACAGCTGATGAGGTTACAGCCCCTGGTTCACATCAAAATACTGGGCACATATCTTCTATGTAAGGGTATGGAAAATAGCTCAGAGGCTATTTGTATGTGACTTGTTATGACTCATGGTAGTAGCAAGATGCATCGTTACGAGGTCTCAGGCTGTCTTTTTTTTAAACGAAATTTCACTCAGTGATCCTCACTAAACTGTTAACTCAACTGGATCACACCTCACTGCAGCCCAAAACAACAGACTCATCATCATTTCTGTGAGAATCTGATTGGAGTGCCTTTTGCCTTAGGGGTTTTAATTAACCATGTCCCAATGTACATACTTGGAATGTAGCATTTTATAAGAATTTTCTTTTGCGATGAAGCTATTTATTTTGTACCTTGCCTCTGGGTTCTGATGGACTAAATGCAGATAAAATGGTATTATTTACTGAATAGAATAGATTTTTTTTTTCTCATTACAAGGGATAACATCGAACAGTTCTTTCAGTATGAGCATCCCAGGGCCATAGCATCCTAAATGAATAAAGCAGGAATAGCTGCTCTCTGTAAAGGACAACTGAGCATCCATTGAGCTTGAATGGGGGGACAAGGTGAAGGTAAGCTCACTTCCTTGCATTTGTACACGAGAGCTGAAGGGAAGGAGCAGGTGATTTACATACACCACCACCAAAAGCTCTCTCTAAAGCACTTTCGTGCTTTGTAAAACACACCGTACAAAACTAGGGCTGCCTACCCCTCTGTACAGGGTTTAGTACGCTGGGCTCCATTCTTTGTGGATCCCTAGCTAGACACTTTCATCACAAAGATATTTAACAGTAACTGACAAAGCTACACCCATACCTAAGGGATTAAGCTCCTGACAAGATCAAGATACATGGACAGTTTTATCCAGTTTCTCTTAGTTTGTATTAAATCAAATTATTAAAATTAAATTGTGAAAATGTAAGAATAAATTAAATTCTTTGGCCCTTCCCTCCTCTCAGCCACATGCTAGAGCCTCTTATTTTTACAAAATACCTTTTTGCTTTCTAACCCCATTGATTGTTCTAGTTCCTCTTGACCTTTCCCACTATTTTCCCTTTCTTCTTTGTCTCGTAACAGTGGTGACTGTGAATAAAGAAATATCCTACAGAAAAGCCAATGAGCTTTTTTGTTACTGTAAGCAAAAGCTTTTAAGAAAGAGGCATGCATGTGGAGATCAGTTGTCTCCAGTTTAAAGCTATAATACTTTTGGATCTGAACTTGTGAATTTCCCAATTTGTGCATTTCAAATGATTGCTCCTAATACTTTAATAACAGCTCAAGATCAACATAACAGCTGGATGCATAGAACAAGAGCAGTACCTGTTTCCTAAAGTGTATTTCTAAGCACTTTGGTCACAAGATAATGATTAAGCTTAGAAACAAAACCTTGACTATATTGTACAGGCTGGCTAGCTGAAGATCTTAAGATACTTTTAAGAGACAAGAACAAAGAAATATTAGAGCTACTGTAGTAGAAATAAATGTAGTTTTTCATTTCTTGCAATATGGACTTTATGATCCATCGTTATACCCGCAGCCTCATTTTCCTGAATGGAAAACTGTAATTGGGTTTAAGAAAAGAAATAAGAAGTTCAGGAAAAGGAAAAAGTAGGTACAAAACTGGAAGTGTCAATTGCATGTTTTCTTTATCTCCTGTTACCAAAAGATGAAGTAGTTCCTTGTTTCTGCTTGACATAAAATCATTACTAACCCTACTGAATGACTGGGGAGAGTACCAGAAGACAAAAGTAATAAGATTATGATCCAAAGCCCTGAATCAATGAAATGATTCCTGCTTACCTCAATGGGCTGTGGAGCAGGCCCTAAGAACATCCACTTCCAACTAAAAAGTGCAATAGCATCTGCCAAGGGCAAAGAACGTATCATTACCCCGTCTTGAGAAAGGAACTATTATATTTTTCAAGATAACTTTTTCCTTCTTGTATCTGTTGTATCTTTTTATTCCATGAACAGAGAATGGTTGCAGTTAAGGCTACTGCCGGTTTAAAAAAAATAACAAACTTAAATAGCAATTTTAAAAAATAAAGACAACAGAGTCCTGTGGCACTTTTAAAGACTAACAGATTTATTTATCGCATGAGCTTTCGTGGGAGAAAATCCCACTTCAAAGCGTCTGACGAAGTGGGATTTTCTCCC
>ML685793.1:19994357-20049273 GCA_007922175.1 Pelusios castaneus | reverse complement strand
AAAGCGTCTGACGAAGTGGGATTTTCTCCCACGAAAGCTCATGCGATAAATAAATCTGTTAGTCTTTAAAAGTGCCACAGGACTCTGTTGTCTTTCTACAATAGACTAACACGGCTACCCCTTTGGAATTTGAAAAATAAAGTTACATTGCTTTTGGAAATACAGGCCCAAAAGTAGGTAAAGTTTTACTTCATTAAAGTAATGTCTGTTTACACCAATGATGAATGAGGTCTCTCTAGAAATTTAGAACCAGTCATAATTTAATTTGTTTAAACAATTTAAATGCCATTAGCAATTTATCCTTTGATTTAACAATGCATCAAGATTTTTAAATTTAACACTGCCTATTTGGCTTTCTAAATCAAGTTAGATGTGTGCAAAGACCATATGATTGTTTTGGGAAGTCACCCTCTTCCATTTCATAGTTATTTCAAAAAATGGTGCGTTCTGTGTATCCATTTACAATAAGAGATATGTATAAATCTGTGTACCACAAATTACCCAGTACATAATGCAACACTGGGATACTCTGACGGAAAGTACTAAACAAATTGTAAAGTCCTTGTCAAACAGTGAAATAAGGCTCAAAATACACCTGTGTCTTAAGTTCCCTGTGCTGAAATGGAAAAAAGGGGGTTGGGAGAGTGACTCATTTAAATGTTACACTGGAAATATAGCTTAGATGCCCTGACTCCTCATCTTGTGCTTTTACTACCACCCATGCTTCTTCTGTTCCTGAAGAACACTAATGGTGGAAAGTCAGCCATACTTAGTACAAGTAAATAATACAACCAACACATTAGAAAGCATTCAACATTTGGAAAAGTACATCACTCAGAGGAGATTTTAACTTGTAGTGTTACAGTCCTAATGTTCAAAACAGTGGAAACTGCTGTAATGTTCTGTTCTGTTCTGCAACTTCTGGGAAGTGACTGCAGTTGATATAATATGCAGAAAACACAAGAACCAAGAAACTGAACCTTCATTTATCTAAACTTGTTTTATTATAGGGTATGTGAAAAAAAAAAAAAAGCTGTCTTCATTGAGTATGAGGATGTTAAAAACAAAGTACAGCTCTTGTAGATGAATAGGGTCTGGAAAAGAATCTATGACCTAATCAGAGAAGGTTTCTCCTACCGCCCATCCAGCATGTTTTTTGAATTGGAAATACGCTATGGCAGTTTAAAGAAAACTTTTATTCACATAGATACACATTATATACATTTGCTGTATCTAGAATACCGTGAATTGTATAAAGGCAATGCTTCAAGTAACTCATTTTAGCATTCACTCAAGCAGGACTTGGTCCCTCATTTTACTGTAACTGAACTCAATGCAAGGTTATTCAGCTCGTCTCAGAGAAATTAACAATACAGACAAAAACAAAAGCCTCAACTACAGTAGTAAGAAAAATAAAATCTGTGCACGAGATCACATATTCAAGTGCACCCACTTGTATTACATTAATGTTCATTTGCAAAAGCATCAGTATAGTTTCCACAACTCATTCAGACAAAGGGGAAATTTTGTGCTAAATTAAAAATGAGTGCAGACTGGAAGAAATGCTTGTTATTACTGCTTGATTTCCTGGAATTTGGGCTTTATACAAGACACGGGACTGGAAAGTACTTAAAAATAGATAGGCGTAAGCCGATCTGCAAATGACTGAAATGTCCTGAGTTTATAGTAGCATGTTTCTCTGTTCACTTTACATTTTTCTTCAATGCTGAACCACCACCCAAGATTAAGGATTTTTTTACAAAACGTATTAGAGCAGTGGTTCTCAACCTTTCGCAGCACGTGACACACCTGGTGGCATATCATGACCCTACGGTACACCCATCCCCCCAGCCAAATCCAGCCATCTCTCCAGCTCTCCACAACACACTAATCACTGGTGGCGACACAGTAATGTGTCCCGACGCAGTGGTTAAGAACCACTGTATTAGACTATGTAAGGCAGTAATCCTGCTTTCCACTGTGAGAAAACAAGACAAGGAGGTTGGAGGATACTATCCAAGGGCAAAAGAGCTAAGCAAGAGAGGCCAATCGAGCATGGGCAAAGAAGAAAAAACTCGTGGGCAATGAATGACGACATTTCCTGTCCTTCGTGTGTTATAAGAGGTGCAGAGCAAATGAAACAATTATTGTCTAGAACTGAAGCTGAAGGTATGCCACACTGTTGAAACGTGTTCATTGTCTAAATGAAGCACATACTCTACTTCTATACATTTTAAGCAGTATTTGAATTGTACAACATCTTTTCATTGAACACTTTCCTCTCCTCTTCCACAACTTATGAAATGTTTGTTTTAGCATTTAACATTGCTTGGCCAGATGTAGTACTCTGGATTTTGTGGACTACAGAATTGTTACTGACCTCATAGTTCATGAAACTTTGGAAGGCTAAATTTATCACCCTAATAATTCACATTCTTCCAGTCAAGACTTGGTGGATGTTCTGAGAGGGAGGAGAAAAGCAAAAGATTTTATTTCATACTTACTACAATTTCGGAGAGACAATCTAATCCTTTTTAAACATTGCAGTTATGATAGGGGTGATATGGTGTGTGTGTAAAATAGATGCCTGCCTGAAAAAGGCACGAGCATCGTTACCCTTCACCTACCCTTCAACAAAAGAAAATTTAAGACAGACATCTTTTGGGGTTATCAGTATTAACAGTAGGTAAAACTCCTTCCCATTTCCCTCTTTTCTCCACTCAGGATTCCTTTTTTAATACTTCAGTTGGGATTTTAAATCCCCTTTCCTCCCCCTATATACACATCAGATGCTACAAGTGTCAGCATCATCCTGACTATCATTTCTAAGCCTCATCTTCATTTATTACCTGCATATTAAAGAGGTTGTAGGAGCAGAGGGGCTACTATATCACACAGAAGACAGCAACGTAGCTCAGTAACTGCCCTGCTAAGAGATGCCATCTATAACATCAAGTGTTCGAAAGTTAGTAGAACTTGATTTTATTATAGACACTCTTAATATTTGCCAGTATTGTGACTGCACTGCTCAGGAACTGCACCGAAACTGGTGGAACCTAGAAACTGAGAAATAGAATGGGTAGGTCAGACAAACTTTTTTGGCAACATTCCAAACCCAGTACTGATCTCTCTTTCTCTCAATCCTCACATCAAGAAATGATACAGAAACTAACAAACGTGCTAACATTCATTGTGAAGGTAGGAAGTCACACTAATATAGGATATTTTAATCAGCACATGTAAGCAGGAAAAGTTACAGGTCTAAAAGTTTATATATATTAAATATGAGCAGAATATAGGAAATTAACAGAATGATAAATGATTAAAACAAGTACTTTGAAAGACATGTATTGTATTTACATTCAAATGGGAGCTGTATTTTCAGTGTCATGAGCCTTCACTGGCACAGCAGTGGTGCCCTGGGAGCAGCTAAAATTTAGTCCGGGTTTTTCATAGCAAAAGTCATAGACAGGTCATGGGCTTTGAATTTTTTATTAGCCAAGACCTGGTCAATGACTTTTACTAAAAATACCTGCAACTAAATCTTAACATTACCCATCAATATTACTTATATGTGTACTCTCTCCCCATAGTGGTGGGAGGGAAAAGTCTTCTGAAAATTAAGTATTTAATAACAATCTTCAGATACACTGTTATATTTTCCTTTAAACACTTACTTTTAGACAACAGTTTCGCTAGGCCTCTCCCTTATAAGTTGTTTTCTGTTGCTATGGAAAAACGTTCCCATCACAGAGATAGATTCCAAAAAGGGCAAAAAACATGTATGACAGCTATTTTAGCAATGGCATTCCAGATGCAAGAGTTCATTGCAACACCAAAAGCAACCCATTAGAGCTGCTGCTTGGAAGACATTTATGCAAACTCACCCGCAGAACTTAACGTTCCTTTGGAAATAATTCTGAAGTCATCTGATGAGTAATTGGTATAAATTTTATAATTAATGTAATGGTACGGTTACTTGAATTTTAGTTCTGAAGCAAGGGGTTTTTTTCCCCCTTTTTTGATTTTATTGATTTTCCAGATTCTGAATGAGGAATCACTGGTTTGGAAGCATTTTCCTTATTTACAGGCCATGTAAACTTTATGTAAGCTTCACATTTAAAGCATCATATTGATCTATATCTAAGCCTGAAAATACTGCCTTCTAGAGGGCACAGACACTGCCCATTGCTCGTTTTCTTCTGGAGAGGAAGCCAGTGCATGAATGTATTCTAGTTTGTTTGGCACTAAAAAATAATAAATGCTGAGTGCTTTATAGTCGTATGAAAACAAGATTCCCCCTGTAAAAAGCTTACAGTTTAGACAATGTACAAATATGGTCATAGGGAGAATAAGATGCAACTACGACAGGTGAGTGGACTGATAGTATGTCGTATTAATTCCATTGCATTTTTTTGTAAGGAAAGATGTGTCATTGAGCTTTATACTTCTGCATGGAGGTCTAGGGCTTGAATGGAAATTGCTTGAAGGCTAATTGCAACTAACCACTCCTTTAGCTGACACTCACACTTCTAGATCAGGACTAGAGGAACATAATTACGCACTGTATCATACAAAATATATTTTATTTACAATTTGTCACACACTGATGTAAAGAAAAGTCAACATAATGATTTTAAAGTTGACAGTCTTTATTTACAACTTTGTTGGCAAAAGGTGGAGGGAAAGTTTAAAACATTTTAAAGAGAGGGCACCATAGCTGACGCTGAATCAATTCACGAATCTGCATCTTTACCATCCAGCTCAAGTAGAAAAGCATATCAACACCTATAAGAGCATGAACATCTGAATCTGTATCACCTCCATTTAGAGTACATTGCTCAAATATTTTAGGCATTTTCTAAATCAACTAATGTTACTTATTAAAAGGTGCAGTTCTGATGAAGGGTGTTCACTTGCCTGTATACTGCACCGAGTAGTAGTACGTCCACTTAAACACACAGTTATACTTCCTACTTTTTGCTGAAAATTGCACCTCATTTTCTGCGATGACAGTTCTCATTTCAATTATTAACTACTCTGAATATCATACTATGAGGTGTAGTCCAAACTGGAGTAAAGGAAACTGAAGAAAAGTTCTCCTGGTTTTTAATGTGCCCTCCAGAATCAGTTGGGGAAACCATAAACATCCTTTTTTAAGAATTCTAGACAAAAAAGATGTAATCAGTTTTCATTTTGTAAGGTAGACTTCAATTTCCTTACTGGATTTGTTTGTTCATTCCTCTAAATCAAGAGTGTTTAATTCTTCTTCTAGTTCATCCAAGTCCTCGCCAGTAAAAAGATTTTCATCAACAGGAACTGCATCTATTACTCCATTTTCCTGTTCTTCTTGTGTCTCGTTTTCTTCTAAATCACTTTGCTCCCCATTCTCTATCCCACCTCCTGAAGCTTCACTTAATTTGTGATCTGAAAATAAAAACAATTCTTACAGTGTCTATTAATATTACAAATCCTTATGGTCAATCACAACTCCAAAGTTGATTTTAAGATGTGTGAATTTGGAAGTTGCTGTGCTTGAAGAACACACATTATGTTTTAATGCAAAACTACTGCTATAGTACCATAGTCTACTAAAACTTACCCATGCAGCACCTACTAATGCAATTCACCCCACTAAACTCAAGAGGACTACTTGCATGCTTGCAGAAATGTGTTTTCAACAGTTACAAGCAAATACAGATGTGTATAATACACAAGCTTTCTACAACTTCTGTCCTTGCCAACTGAGTCATACTATTAAGTTATTACTGTTATTCAATCTTGTATTAAAATCCAGAAAGGTCCAATCAAGGTAAGGCTTTTTATACAATAATTGCTGTACAAATATATAAGAAAATGAAGTACTTCCCTAAAACATTGGCTAACAAGTTTACGGTGAACCTACAGATAGTGAAGTCATCATTCATTCCCTTATTTACTAAACAGAAAAGTCTGAAAAAGGTGTTTCCTTTTCTAGTTTCAAGATGTAATTTTTAAGTGCTTAAAAAGTTCATTAAACAAATGCTGTAGTGGAAGTGACTGTAAATATTAGCCAGAGATTAGAAAGCACAGGGCATTTATTTATTTTAAAATAAAATAAATCTGCTTATAGCAGTTTCTTTCCCCCACACTAGAAAATATAGGCATCCTGTATTGGCAGAAGACAATACTTGAAGCAGCATTAAAATATTATGGCAAGAAGCTCTATAAAAGTCTATCAAACATTTCTTCAGAGTCTATCTATTTGGATACTGGAAAGATCTTTAACATTTCCACAATGTATTGTATCTGTTAACTTAGTTATGCCTACAAACTGAACTTACCATCTTTTTCCACTGACATGTAGGTGCTGAATCGCTCGAGACTAGCGACAGTAATACCAGTCTCATCTACGTCCTTTGGGACATACAGATTCAAGTCTACATCATTTACCCTCTCAAGATCTTCAACCTGAAAAACAATTGTTTTCTTGCATTAACAACTGCTTCCTTACAACTGATGTTAATTTTACTTTTGACATCAACTTTTCTTACTGCAGGTTTTATTTTGTTCATCAGTGACAGCAAACTAAAAGAGGCATCTACTATTTAAATACTAGTCAAGCTTCTCAAATTTAATCATAATTACTTTTTTCTGGAAGCCTACCAAAATAAAAAAAGTCTCTACATTTGAAATATTACCAGCAATATGAGGCAGTTAAAAAGAGTTAATACTTGCTTCTTTACCTCATCTTCACTCGTCCCTTGAATATAATGGGTGTCATCTGCTTCTTCATCATCTGCATCAACCAACTCAGGCCGGAACTCAAATACTTCACGTCCGCTGATCTATCCATGCACAAGCAAGTAAGACATGTTCAAACGAGACTAAAATTATCTCAGTTACAATTCAGAAAATATAAATACACAGCTTAATTTCAGGACAGCTATCTCTTTAAAATGTGTATTACACTCCTCCTTTTTACACGAAGTAGTATTTGAATGGAGAACATACCACTAGTGCTTTGCCAGCTTTAAAGTCTGCTTTCCTCCGTTCCATATCTTGTTCAGCCTTGTCAATCTTTTCTTGTCTTTTTCTTTTTTTCCATGCAAGAAAAGTCTCTAAGGTGATTTTGGTAACATTTGGTCCTAAAGCAGAACGCTGTACAACAGAGATTGATTAAAGCTAATCTTTGTGAACACAATTATCGATAACAAAATAGGACAAGTTTTCCTTCGCAAATGTCTCTTAAAATCATTCCCTTTTAAGATTTTTCTGTATGCAAGAGATACTTAATGAGATTTTTCTTTTGACCTACTAAGTAATAAATATGCATTCATACAGTCAAATGTGAGATTGTTTGAATCATGGAAGCAAGGCTACATTCAAATCTAAACTTTTTATTGTACTATCAGTAACCTGACAATATTTAGAAATGATGGTCATATGAACCCCTAAAATATTAATGGTATGAACTAATGGTGTCAATTTCAGCTGCAACACTTGCCCTTTTAGAAGAGATTCTTAACAAAATTCTGAGGTTCTTTTTAAACAATACACTACTAGATTTCGTTTTCTGGTCTCATCTTTTAAACTCCCTGATTTTGCCTACCACTTAAGAAAAAAACATCATATAATCCCTCTACTAGCACCATTCTTAATAGAGCTTACTATTCTCAGAAGCTGTATTTCAATATTCCAAGTCAAAATTCTGACCTAAAACATTGCTGCCCTCTAGAGGTAAATATTCAATTAAACTTTACTTTGTGATGTTCTCTAGTGAATAAAAATAGAAAAATAAACAGTTTCAAAACAAAGGTTTGATTATTTTTAAAGAATTACTTGTATATTTAACTCTAATACTAAAGAGAGTACAAAAATCAGTGAGTATCATTTTACCCTGTTGCTAGAAATTTACTTTGAACATGTATCTTTTCAGAATAGTTTGCATACCTTTGTTAAAAATAATGAAACCAAGTAATATTCAAGGTTGAATGACTGAATTAGCTTTACCTCTCTTTCTATTAAATCTTCTAAAGAAACTTCATCTTCCTTTTCTTCCTTCTTTTTGTCTTTTTTTAGTACAAAGCCAGGAGGGAGAGCATGGCGGTACATACAGTTGTCTCCTCCACCAGGACAAACCCAAAACCAGCCATATTTGTTGTTTTCGATAGCATCAAGAAAATACTTGCAGACCTGTATTAAAGAACAGTGGTTAATAACACTGAATCCTGCCTTCTCCTCCTCCTCCTATGTATCCTGATAAAATGAGTAGGTCACATTAATTCAGGAAGAATAATTCCACCAACGATCAGTAGTTCACAGCTAGTAATATTACATTTCTGGGGCTACCATCAAACAGAAAACCTAAGAAGAAATAGTTTTGAATGTATTTTGACTAGAAAACAATGGACAAAAGTCAAAAGAATACAACTGATCATTGTACTGAAAAAAATAAAATTACATTTAAAGTTTAGGTTCCTTTTTCTGTAAAGGTAGTCCGAATTTGGGGAAATAGACGGCTCAAAGGACTGGTGAATATCTAGTGGTAGAAATCCAGTGTCTCTGGAAAGTGAGTTAGTGGTCTCTCGTTCTTCACTAAGAGGTATCCAAATTTTAAAAGAATCTATGGTTTTGTTTGCTTTTTGGTAGTCAAGGTGATACCTCAAGAAAATGATGCATATGGAGATTGTACTCTACTACCCTCTCAACCTTGGATGTTTTCCTGTCCAGCTCTGATTTTGAAGCACACTACAGCATGCATTCTTGCTGTGGTCCCACCCAATTGTGGACAGAACACTTAAATTGCCAAAGTGTCAATCTGGCAACTTTAAAAAGCAATTAATTAATTTTACTATACATTCCAAGCTCTTCTTTCACATTTCATTTCAACTTTGTCATTAGTAATATTTAGTTATTGTAAAACTAGGCTCGACAAATCCTGGACGCCAGCTCATCATGGCGCCCGGAAACTTGACCGTGGCGCCTAGCTGTGCCATGGGACTCAAGAAGCAGAATGCCTCCAGGTGCATAAAAAAAAAAAAGGCGCTGGCACTGACACTTTCAGCACTGCTGTCCTTCCTCCCCCTCCTCCCTGCTGCCACTGAAAGTGCTCTGGACAGCGGGGGGGAGGGGGGGGTTAGTTGTGTGGGTCCTGGGGCTTTTATGCACCACAGCACCACCAAAACTTAGTTTTGGGGCTGGCTCCTAGGTGGGCAGCACATTTGTCAAGCCCTGTTTTAAAATAACAGCATCAATACAACCATTTTCTTTTATTTTTAGCTTGTATGCATAACAAAGTAGAATTAAAAGAGTGGAAAACGCAAATGTGTGAAGTATTAAAGATTTACATTGATGTTAGCTGAGGAGAAAAGGGTTACGGCAAGATACAAATTAATGTCCCAATTTAAAATATGCCATAATTTTGGAACCCCAAGGACTAGAAAAATTGCTCTTTCAATAGGGTGCTCATGCTTAGAATATTCCTTTGTTCACACCTGTAATTCTATCTTAGGTTCACAATCAAAACAGTAAAAGGTGCAAGAGAATCAATTACATAAGTAATTCTATTAGCATATGTAACTATGACCATTTGAATCATGAAAATGGGTAGGAAGTCAAATTACATCCAATTATGTACCATGTTTACTCTTCATACTGTTTATGAAGACATTGGTATCTTAGAAAAAGATGCTTTTCGTGTCCACTCATATGTATACAAGTATATATTATAATTATAACAGAGCTTTGTTTATTTCAGAAATATAGCAAGATGATAAAGTAATGCAAGAAGTCAAGTGAATCTTTACCCTGAAAAAGCCTTCATAATATTCAAATAAAGATTTCAAGATATTCCAGCAGAAAAATCCAATATCTTTCCAAATTTAATTCTCTCTAATGATAGCTAATAACTACTGCAACTCAATGCAAGAAAAGGACATACTATTTGAGTTTTGGGTTTTTTCTTTTCCGCCTCACCATGCTTCTTGTTCACCACCTCTTCCAGCTTTTTCTCATCCCAATTATCCATTGTATCTAGATATAAATAGTAAAATAGTTGGTTTCACTTACATCTCAAATTATAACAAAAATATCAAACAATCAATCTGCCTTGGATTTTGCAGTTTAACTGCAGTAAAAAAAGCAATACTGTCAAATTTAGGTTCCTAATTTTGATTTTAATATGAAGAGGATTTTTAAATGTGTGTGTGTATGTGGTTAGTTTAAAACCTCTTCTTTGAGATCATTTTAAAGTATTTACAGTTACTCCATCACAAACTCATGTTTCCAAAAAGACAGAATCTGGGATTCCATCTCTGTGTTGACTGGATTGGGGAAAAAAAGAAGGAAACATGGAACAGAAGATTAGGAAGGAGGTAGGAGGAGAGTGATTCAAATGAAAACATGAGCAGCAGAAGAGAGACTGGCAAATACAAGTCAATATCGGGAGACCACTATCATCTTTAGTGATATACAAGAAACAGCCATTAAAGAGAAAAGGCCCTGAAGATTTGGAACAAAAACAGTGATGAAACCATCCATGTGGCCATGGTTTACCACTTCAGTGTGTCAAAAGGTTAAAACATTACCAGCAGGAATGGCACACAATATTGTGTTAATGCAACTGCAAGGAAATTGACCTTCCATGCTGAACAAAAAGGGAAAATCCTAAGACCACCCTATTTTCAACAGCTCAGTGCCAGTGAGAGGTGAAGCTATAGACAAAAGCTTCCCAAGCACCCTGAGCTTAAAAAATTGGGCATGTGCATTATATTACTATGAACACCATATGTGTATGAACCATAACAAGTTGCAATTCATTTGGTTTTCTAAAGTCAGCTATTTGTAGAAGCAACTGAAAAATAAAAGGAGGAGCCAATACTATATGACTTGCCACCTTTATATTGTAATTACTACAATATTGTAATTAAGGACTGCTGCTCTATAGCACATTTTCTTTATTATACTGGTACATCAAAACAGAACCTAGGAAAATTGTCTTGCAGGTATAAAGTTTGAGTGATTTTTCTTTTTTAAGTTAGCTCAATATTATTTGTATAACCAACTATCTAGAACCTTCAACCATAGGCGAAGACCCAATTGTGCAAGAATCAGACGACTATCCCTATTTCAAAGAGCTTATGAACTCATTTTTAGAACTTTGAGTATGTTGGCTGTTTTCTTCCCAGAAGGAACGTACCTTTTTCAAGCTCTTCATCTCTTGCATCAATGTAAACACTTCGTTTTTCACACTTTCTCTCCAAAGACAAATCATGAGAAAACTTGCACTTATCTCCTTTAGTGCACTGTCCTTGCTTGAAAAAAGCACAAACTACTGATTTGGGATCTGCACCTGTTCATACAAAATTTAATATTTTAGTGGTTTGTAGGCAAAACCCTTGAATATTTTAATTATTAGTAAATTATTTACCAAAAGGGTTTCAAAGAGCATTAAGCGATATTTCAGTTTTTAAACACAAAACAGTAGAGCATGGAAATTCCAAGTCAATTTTAAAAAACTGGAAGACATTCAGAGTACAATTACATCACTAACATCTCACAGTGTGTGTCAATACCACTACCAAAGCTGCAGTCTTTCATGTACTATATGCGTCAGGCCTATTTAGTTGTAGGGTTTGTTTTAAATGTCCAAATGTAAAGGCATTTTGATATTTAAGGAACTCTGACATCAATGTGTGGCATAAGTAATGCATGATACCTACCCTTAGCTTATTACAATAAATATAAAAATTACTTATTCAAAAATCAAATTCACTTTAAAATTACCAACTTGATTAACCAAGTTTCTTGTACTTAATTCATATATCTGTTCATAAAGCATGGTATTTTCAGTGGCAACCAGCCAGCTCCAATGCAATGGATACATATTTCATGGAAAGGTCAAACATTTTCACAAGCAGTGAACCACTACTATGGGATGTATTACTAAAACAATGAAATGATTAGATTTAATGAGGTTAGTGATGTTTGTGGTTAAGACAAGGCACTGAGTATCAGGCAAAAAGAATTTGATTTGACAAATGATTTGATATAACACCTAAGGGCTAGTCTACACTATAGAGGATCTGATGATAGCTATATTGGCAAGTCTCACAAGTGCAGGTGCAGCATATGCCAATAGAAGAAATTTTTCCTGCTGGTCTATTACCACCACACCCCCAAACAAATTAGCTATGCAAACAGAAGCAACTCTTGCTGGGATAACTGCATGCACACTGGGGTTTTGGCTTACATGGCTATGTTGGCTACAGGGTGTGGTTTCTCCCTCACACTCTTGACTGCAGAGCTTTGCTGAGAAAATTTCATGGTGTAGACCTACCCTGAAACAGGACATAAACCATGACTGCTTCCCCACTCTGTAAAATGGGTATAACGCTAATTAAAAATATTTCTTACCTACATATATAAAATAAAGTACTGTTTCTGAACTCTTATAATTTTACAAAGAAAAAGAAACTATCGAAGACTAAGGGGCTGCACCCAGGGAATAAAACCTGTATGAAAATCCCATTGAGCAGGGAGTCCACAGCTGGCATGAAGCTTGTATAACTAGTTCCTATGTCTGTCTCCCTCCCTGCAGCCTCTGGCACATTGAGAGTTTCGGGGAAGAACAATGGCTAGAGTGCACTACCCTCTAGCCATCTCCAAGGCAGAAAACTGGGATGTCAACTGGTTCCAGCAGCCCACCCCCACCCCACTCTGCTGTACCCAATAAAAACTGGATGCAACAGAGAATCTGCTCCTATAGCCTGCCAATGTTAATGACGAAATCTCCACTGAAATCCGTGCAGATTTCTGTAGTCAGATCAATGACATGACCTCAAAATGGCTGGCATTAAAAGATAATTATCACCCTTCGTATCTATTTTAGTTATATTTGTTCACAGAATACAATTATTAAAATAAAGTTAGAACTGCTTGCTTATAGACAGGAACAGTGAACTGACATTTTAAATACATTTTGTTATGTCAAGTACATAAAATACCAATAGAATTAGCTACAAACTGAAATGTTACATTAATCTTACTTTACCTTTACTAATTTTCTGAGCAGCAACTACAGGTTTGAAGAGTTCATTTAGTTCTTGTAATTCTTTCTTCTTATCATCTTTCTTTAATTTCTTGTCACCTTCAACTTGAGCAGCCTACAATAATCCCAGATTTCAAGTGATTGGTAAAGGAGATTTAGAAAATGAAGTTATTCACAACCTGTGTATTACAGCCTCCATGATAAACTACACAACACAGCATGCAACATTAATTATATGTCATATAGAATAAGTCACTGATTTTGGAAGTGTCGGGTTTATTCTTTTCCTTATATTAATGACCAGGGTCCTCTGGTGTTCCATGGGAATGTTTGTTAATCCTATTACCACTGGAAAGCTTTTTAAATATGGAAGCATCTTCACTAGCTAAAAGCTTTTATAAAAAATGTGTATTAAAAAAATTTCTAGATTGGAACTAAATTATCCTTTAATTAGATAAACATTAACTTAACAATAATGAGAAATAGAAGTGGTGCCTAACAATTAAATAGCTATTTTGAAATAAATTTAAACCAATTAAATAAACTCAGTTTGTGCTAGCCAAAATACATTAGGTAAATAATAAATCACACCTCATGAACATCTCATTACAAGTCTATACGAGACATTCTGAGAAATAAATACTTCTTAAGTTGAGTGCTTACCTGTCGTGGATTTTGTTGACCAAATTTAACTTGATGAGTCACTGCCTTGATAAACTTCTGCTGTTTTGCTCCTTTCTTATTCTTTAGACCAAAAGTTTTGTCCTAATGTAGAAGAGAGATTCGTATAAGACAAATGATATTTCAGCTACTGAACAGTTTTATGAAAAGTTCACTTTATGTTATCACAAAATTTTACTCTTTCTTTCAACTTTATTAATACCATCTCCACCCTTGTTTTCCCCAAAATTACTTTGATCTGAGGAACAGGATGGACAGAATGGCAGAAAACTGGGATGTCAACTGGTTCCAGCAGCCCACCCCCACCCCTTTGTTAGTCCTGCAAAGGGCAAAGACTGAAGGGCTCATATCAATTTAAACACTAGCTCTTAAATGATAAGACTTTTTCCAGTTTAAACAAACCATATGATTCTCAAAAGGTAGCAAACTCACTCTAGAACTTGTAGGTCATTCTATGTTGGTCAAGAAAAAGAAAGAGGACTACACAGAGATTTAATGAAAACAAATTTAAAAAACCTATGGCTGTCATTTACATTTCAATTAGTGTTACAGTTTTTGAATGATGTTAATAACATCAAACTTTATGTAAAAATCTAAGTGCAGGCCTTCTATATTTAAAGAGAAACAATATTAAAAAATAAAAAATATGACAAAATGAAAGTATCTCAAAAAGGATTTGGTAAATTATATAATCTATCTCAATATGTATCCCAATCCTAACAGGCAGTTATGAATGACTGAACGAATTACATGATGCAACAATAGTAAAATGGATGAAATACAATATTGCATTCCATCTGTTCAGCTCAATTTACAATGTGACTTCCATATCATTTTGAAACTCAGCTCCAACCCACCTCTTAATACTTTTACTCCATTTGGAGATTTTTGTACTAAACTACCATCCAGTTTGCAAACATGTTAACCTTCTGGCCTTTTCATTTAAAAAGAGGCTAGCTTGCCTTACTCACTCCTTTAACTTTAAGTTGTGGAACAATATTACTCCCATGTAAAGACCCCGGTTGTCTATTCCAGTGGTTCTCAACCTTTGGCGGGTCGTGACACAGTTGACAGCCATTTGCAACCCTACAGGGCACACCAGATCACCACCACCATCAGGCCAAATCCAGCCATCCCTCAGGCTGTCCGTGACACACTTCCTGCTGTGTGACGACACAGTGGTTGAGAACTGCTAGTCTATTCTATTGAGAATGATATCAGAAAAGAGACCAGAGCGTATTTTAACAAGACTTTCTAGGAGTACCAGTTTCAAGTCCTGGCAAAAGTATGCTTCTCAAATACACTAAGCCAGGGCTTGACAAAACCCAGGCACCTGGTGACCTTGGTGCCCCGGAATTTGACCATGGCACCTAACTCTGCCACAGTAGTCAGGGAGCCCAATGCCCCTGGTGCCTAAAAACAAACAAACAAACAAACAAAAAGTCGGTGGTGCTGACACTTTCAGCACCGCTGCCTCTCTTCCCCCAATCTCACCACTGAAAGCGCCCTTGGCAGGAACTTGCTTTGGCGGTGGGGGCCCTTTGTGCACCGCACTGCTGTCGAAAAAGTGTTGGCGGCAGCATGGGGTGTTCTAAAGTCCATTTTTTTCTCATTAGAACAGGTGATTTGACCTCACCTTCCTCTATATGCTGTTCCCCAGTGTTTGAACCTCAGCATCTATTTTGATTTATTGTTACAACCTGACCTGATCCTATGTCATACATTTCCCTGCACTTAATTTCCTCCCATTCTGTAAGTTCCCCATCCTCAAAGCATCTGACGAAGTGGAATTTTCTCCCATGAAAGCTCATGCAATAAATACATTTGTTAGTCTTTAAAAGTGCCACAGGACTCCTTGTTTGTTTTGCTGACCTAGACTAACACGGCTACCCCTTTGGAACCACTAAAGTAGTATTTCATAAAGTTTCATACTGTAACAGCACCTACTGAAAAAAAGGGACCTGCTTTTGTGTGTGTTCAATCCAGAGAGTTGCAGGGTGCCTTCAACTCCATGGCAAAACGTAACTGTTCATACTCCTTTGCAGCAATTTTTCTCCCTACACTTACAGTTTCTTTATGGAAGGCAGAATTTCTCTGAATGGAGCTGATACAGTTTTGGATAAAACCTGGCACCTACTTTTAGACTCCAATCTGCAGCAATGTATTTTTCTGGAACTGCAAACTCTATTTAAAGCCTATCTGTGCCTTTGACTTAATTTACTTAACAGCAACAGAAAAGTGTTCCATTGCTAGTCACTGAAAGAAAAAAAAGTCATCCAATGATAACACCTTGGTTTAAATACATTTTAAGAAATATTAATAAGAAAAAAATCACCTATCAAAATAACTAAAAATCAAGCATATTGGAAATTGGTTAAATTTTACTGAAATCTCTAAAAAACAGTTCCAGCAGTTAAGCTAACAAAGTTTTACAGACCAACTAACCCTCACTAATAACAGTTAATGCGTTCTCAGTGTATATATCTCATAATTTGTTACTCTGAAATAAACTTATAGCTCTTAAAGGCAACAAATTAAAATACAAAAAGAAGACAGTCATATGCAGTATTACTGTCTCATTTTATATAACAAATATCTCTTAAATGCATCATTACTTTACATGGACTATCATGCTGCCTGTGATTTTATTTGAAATGTCAAAAATAATTTCTGTTTTTTTCAAGAGTCTTTGTAGACTAAAGATCTCCTGCAATAGAATTCAGTCAGAATACTACTAATTCAGCAACCAACACCCCAGAATAGTCATTGCTATGTAAAGGAGTGTAATAAAAAGAACAATTGCCTGAGGGTAGCCTGTAGCGTTATATTTAAAGGAAAATTATTAAGGTAACTAGGTCCCAAATCTAATTACTTTACCCTCTTCCATTCAGTTTGCTCAAACATTTCATTCTGTTTATGTTCATTCCTCAGCCCCCCAACTACATGCTCATCTTATTTTCAGCATTCCAGATGATATACACGCATAAGGAATTCCTGTAACAAATATGCCTGTATAACATGACAAGTTTTATTAAATAAAATTATAAACACTAAAATTTCTTAACAGAGAAGAATGGTTTCATGAATTATAAACATTGTTAGAGGATCGACAGAGCACAACATGCTACTAGCTGATAACTATTAATTTATTCAGCCCAGATTTGAAAATAAAAATTTACCCAGTGGCTGTTACATCAACTGACATTATGTCAAGAGACCATAGGCCAATTTTTCCATTGAGATCCTCCTAGGATGATTTGATTTGACTGGGGATTGCAGACATACATCTGAAAAAGCTGAGGTCTGCAAGCTTTCCAACACCTGAGTTCTAACGTGTGTCAGAATAAAAAATAGATATTTATTTATCTGACCAACCTATCTTCAGGCTGAGAATAACCGATCCTAATCTATTCACAGGATCAAATGAAAAGACCAGGGAAAGAGCCACATACAAACAATGCGTTAAGATTTGGCTGGTGCCTTGGGAGAGGAAGAGAAGCAACGTCCTTCCAGCACCCGCACTTTTGTGATAAGCTTGCTGGTTTACAGACATTTTCATACGGTTGTTTTCGCCAGAGGCCGCCCGGCAGCCATTTCTACGGGGGAGTAGAGGAGAGCGGGAGGTCAGCCCCGTTTCTAGGGCGATCGGAGGGGAAGAGGGAGGCTGTAGACCCGGGTAGGGCCAGGAGGCGAGAGGCAGGGTCAGTCGTGGGGAGAAGAGCAGTAGGATGGGGCCAGGACTACGCGGAGCGACGAGCAAGGGCGGTCGGGACTAGAACCGGACGGGATACGGAGGAGGAGACGCGGGGACACACCGTGACGTGACTGAACCTTCCCCTCCCCCCTGCCTGGACGGCGGCTCCACTCCCTCCACCCCATCGCGACTGAGGACCCGGCCGCTCCTGCACACCTCGATGATCTTCTCCTTCTTTTTCTGGTCCGCCTTCTTGTTGGCCCCCGCGGCAGGCGGCACTTTCTTAGGGGGCATCTCGGGGGAGAGGGGGCGGGCCCCAGTCCGCGCTTGCTCTCCTCGCTCGAGGCGGGTCGGGTGGTGATCAGCACCGGGTCCCCTGCCGCTGCCGGAAAGCGAAAGGCCGAACAGAGGCGCCGCACTTCGCCCAGCCCAGCAAGGAATGAAAAAGCAAAGCAGGGAGTCGCTTTACGACAGGCCGTGAATAACCGCCGCCGCGAGCCGCTCTAGGAATGCAGCTGCGCGCGCACTCTCTGAGGTGGCCGGAAGGGGAAGCACGTGACAAGGCATTTCCCACAATTCCGCGCAGGCTTAAAAATCGCAACTCCAGTCGGTCTGCTCTTCCATCATGTGACGGGGGAGGGGCTGAATGCGCATGCCCGGAGAGCTCATTGGGGCTGGCCCAGGGACCCCCGCGGCCGTCCTAAACCCCGGCTCTCCGGTTGGACTCACGGGGTGCGGCGTCGAGTAGTGACTGGAGACGCTGGGGGAGCGCCTGTTTGTGCGGGCCCTTCCCAGACTCCCGGCCTTCGTGCGGGGCGGTCGAGGACGTGCTTGCCCCGCTCCCGCTGCCTTATGTGGGTTCCCCCCACCCCGAGCGCTGGCTTGTTTGTCTGGGAGGCGGCGGCCTCCTCCGAGGTCGCCTTGGGCCCAGAGGGGCCTGGTCCGGTTGGTGAAAAGCCAGGGGTGTGAATCAGCGCCGGGCCAGCGCTGTACTACGCGTTACATACGCCCTAGACGTCTGCCTCTGCCTTCAGTCAGCAATGGACATTTATCTTAGTTAACTGGCTAATAGGAGCCTCACATGTCGTAATTCAATGGGATTTACAATAGGTAAAACCCCCAAACCAGCCCCGCCTGTGGAAGGACATTTGGAAAAACTGCATGTTAAAGATAAACAAGGAGCCACTTTTAAAGACAAAAGTTCATGCAGTAAATAAATTTTAGTTTTTAACAGAGCCACAGGACTTCTTGTTTGTTTTGCTGAACTAGGCTAACACGGCTACCCTTGTGGAAACTTGTGTGGGACAGCTGTGGACTAAAGTGGGAGAGGGTCCCATTTGGAATGGGACTACACTAAGGAAAGAGACTGGGCATGGACCTTGGGTTCAAGGCTCTCCCAGATGTCTTGGGGTAGAGGGCCAGGAGGCTTTGAGGGTCAGTGGGGTGGGGAGGGGCCATGAAGGATGATTCAGAGTTTTAAATGTCAGCCAGAAGCTTAAATTTGATGTAGAGGGGAATGGAAGCCCTTTTAGGGATTTGGAGAAAGGTTGTACGTGCTCAGGTTAAAGCAGATTTTCTTTTTCTGGCAATATTTTGGATTGTTTTTGAGGAGCATGGGCAAAACTGTGAGAGGCCAGAGAAGAATGCAGCAAATGAGAAGTAGTCAGTACCCAGGCAAAAGGTTTTGTGGCAAGAATAGATTCACAAGAGTTACCTGATGGTTGCATATGGCCCATTTTCTTACATTTTAACTAACTTGATTCTGTGACACTGATGGAATGGTGTATTTATAGATTTCTGTTCTTTGTACAGTTACTTCTAGTATCAATATCTATGATCAAATACCAACCAGGGATCCAAAGTGGATGAGAATTTCAAAGGCACAAGTGCAGTTAGGCACCTAATCTCCATATTGGTATTATAATTGGTTAATCAGTCAGAGATAATCACAATCAAAAGAAAAAAATCAGAGCTTTATTGAAAATGAAGATTAAGACTTTCTGACAATGTCCCTTGCATTTTCTTTATACAGTAAAATAAATTGAATTTGAAGTATTACTGAATCCATTAAATTGTTTTTACTTAAATTACATACCTGCAGCTCAGTTGAAATGATGTGATGTTAAGAAGCATTCATTTTTGGTAATAGATAGGTTGATAGTATGGTCTCCAACTACCTGACACCAAAACCAGCCATAAATATATGCTGTTTTTAAGCTGTAGCATTGCAATTAGATACCAGCATGCCACAAGCCAGGACATGACTTGTCAGTTTCTTCATTCCCTGTCACAAATGCTTTAACCTCTTCTCACATTTAGTATCAGTTATTTCCATTCTGTTGTATTTTCTCACAGTGATGTGAAAGTGAAAATGAGATGTCAATATTTTGTCACGTTTTAAAAGCCTGATTTTCTAGACTTGTTTAATATCATATATTTTAGTACTCATCCTCCCAAGAGTGGCATAAGTTCACATGATGTCCCGGAGTGATGTATTTTGCATTTAGATCTCTTGTTTGCAGGGGGGGAGTAAAAGCCCAAGTACTCATTTGAGGTATAAAAGTAGTTTTGGCTTGCTAAACTTCAATGAAGCCTTTACACAGGCAGGACAACCATTAATTTCAATGTATCATCAGCAGAGGTTGCAGATTCAGGCCCTGAACTGGCTCTTGAGAGCCTCATTTCGTATAGTAGCATACCATGACTTTGTCCTTCTCTCTTTGTGTTTTTCTTCCCATTTCATCATATGCATAAATTGTCAGAACTTTGTGTACAGGACCTAGTGCCAGAAGCTGGGAATAGGCAAATAAGCAATGGTGTGGATCACTTGATGATTAATGATTCTGTTCATTCCCTCTGAAGCCCCTGGCATTGGCTACTGTTGAAAGACAGGATACTGAACTAGATGGACCATTTATCTGAGCCAGTATAGCTATTTTTATGTTCTTATGAATCCTGACTGGAGCTGCTTCTGCTACCATTATGCAAATAATTTAATTAGCTTGATATTTTCTAAAAATGACTGATTTTGACGAAAGTAACCACATAATCAGCACCAAAGTGAAGGGCAAAATATTGTCAGATTGTAAAGCACAGGTGAATTTAATTAATGTTAACTTTTACAAAAGCTTCTGATGACCACATGGTGATCTTGAACTGGATATAGAATTCCTGTTGATTGCAGTGATAAGCCTAGTGGAAATCTAGAGCAGTATAACCACAATACATGCCTTACAATATAGATCTGAGAAGAGAACGTGACCTTAAATATTCTAGTCATGAGAGAAGATTTCAGATAGAGGGCAATCTACATTTTTATTAGGAAATTTTTTTTTACCTAAAATAAAAATCGACAAAGTTCCTGTCTGTACAATCATTTGGGATTCATATCAAGGCACTGCAATCCCAGAAAAATGTAGAGTCTACATTGTACACAAATATGGGGAAATTCAGAGAAAATTATTAGGAAAGATTAAAAAAGAAACTGAATTGCATGGCACAGTGATATCTAAAAGTAGATGGTGATAGCCATCTTCAAACTATAAGGGCATATGGATGTCCAGCATCTAGTAGGCTCAATCTTAAAGTATAGACACACAAAAGCAAAGACTCATTGGCTTCATTTTACTTATACCATACATTCCAAAGATGAAAAGTAATTGTTTAAGGCTAAAGTAAAGTCATATCACTAGAAGTATGATGATGAAATTAAGCTTTGTAAAATTTAAGTGAATGTCAGGAAAAGCTTCCTAACTGTAATATCTGTTCGATTGTGGAGTAGTATCTCAAAAGAAGTGGTGGAAAACTATCACTAGGTGCATATTAAACACAATTGAATGAATCACTAGAAAATTATAGGATACGGAATAATCCTGAATCAGTAGAGAGATGGACTAAAATATCCCAGGCCAAATTGTAGAAGCCAATCTTTATACAAGGAAATAGTCTCACTGATTTCATTGGAACAACATATTTGAGTAAGGACATTCAAACAATGAAGGGCATAAAGGACTGGGCCTGTAACAGAGGAATCTCATCTTTAATTTCCAGGATTCCATGAAATATGTTTCCGGATAGTTGGATTGCTTTTGCTAATCAGTATTAGATTGTAATCTAACAGAAACCAACACCATCTATTTGAAAACTCAATACCCTTCTTAAAGAATAGCCCTAAAAGTGATAGAAATTCTGGCTTCTTTACATGACAATATTACTTGGATTTCTTGATTTTTCACTCACATAACTGCACCATAAAATATATAACTTACTGTAGTTCATATATAGCAATCACCTTATGAATATAATATGGTTCATAAATTAATACTTCAGCCTGAGGAGTATTTAGCACGATCAAATAGCCTATTACATTTTTCTAATATTGCACTCATCACTGTAGTATCTGAAGGGTTTTGAGAGTTAGAAAATAAAACAAGCTATGTCTGTTGACCAGGGTTTCCTCTTCATCACTCACTCTAGTTGGAAAAATTGCATGTGTGTGTGTCTCTCCTTTTTTCAAGTACGTACTGTGTGTATGTGGTGGTATGCAGAACCTGTGGAGTACACACTAAGAGCTGTGAAACTGCTGGGTACCGTTATCAACTATTTAGCTTGGGATGAGTCTTCCAACTCACTCTTGCTTGGGACCCCAGATATCCTCTCCAGACCCTGTTGTCATGCAACCTGACAGTAGCTGGTGCAGGACAACCACTTTAGTTATATGAGTACCATGCCTAGCCAGTCACCAACCAACAATAAAGAAATACAGCGGGCTCCTCAGCCTAGAACCACGGGCCCACACCTTCTACCCTGTTCAAAAAGCCTCATGAGTGGAGTTTATTATTCAATCTGCCCTTCCTTCAAAGTAAAAGAAACGTGCCCCAGCTTTTGTTATTGAGCATTTTGTCTAAATGCACTCACATTGGTTAAAACAATGCACTAAAGTTTATTATCTGCAAGGAAGTGGAAAGATTAAAAGAAGTAACCAAATGAAATAAACAAAGTCACAATCTTAGTTCCACACACTAACAAGCTCTTGAATTAGCAATGTCTGGCCATTGTTAGCTGGCACAATGCAGACTGGGCAACATGCCCTGCCTGGGACTCCCCTCCTCCTTTTCAAAGTCCTTTTGTCTTCCAGAGGACCCTTCAAGTGTACAGCTGAATGGGAGTGGAGCCTAGTGATGATATCATGCTGCTTCTATGGTTTGTTTCAGGTTGCTACAAGTCCCTGCATATGACGTGGCAGCTACTTCCTATTGGTAAAGCATTGTGAATGTGTCGTACAAGGAAATCGTCACTCTACACCAGGGGTCTCAAACTCAGATCACCAGGGCTCTGTCTACACTTGTGAATTTAAGTTGACTTAGCATGTCCACACTCAAAATTTAAGTCGAGTTAGAGGGGACCCTGCCAAATCAACCTAGAGCATCCGCACTGGACACCTAGGTTGACTTCTAGGGGCTAGGTGGACCTGGGACAGGTCCATGGTGGCAGGGGGGGCACCCCTTGCCAAGTGCCATGGGGCTCAGCCTTTGCCCCGTTGTACCTTGGTACAACGGGGCAAAGGGGGACAGGGACCCTGGCAGGGTGGGCAGGACTTTGCCCTACCCTGTGGGGGGGGGGCATGCCAGGCTGTGTCTGTGCCAGCCACCCTGGCAGGGAGGGCAGTGGGGAAGCCCTGGAGCCCCCTAAGTCGACTTAGGGCTACTCCACGTACACACTGGCTAAGTCGATTTTCTAAAGTCGATTTAGCCAGAAAAGACGACTTAAAATGAGGTTTAATAAAGTCGACTTAATTTTAAGCAGCTGCTTAAGTTGACAGGAAAGTGTAGTGTAGTGCAGATTAAATTAAGTCGACTTAAGCAAGCTTAAATCAACTTAATTTGTAAGTGTAGACGCACCCCACGAGGGCCTCATGAGGACTGGGATATTGGGCCGAGGGCTGCATCACTGAAATGTTTTCATACTGTTAAGCCAGAAAGATTCTTTCCCTAAGAATCAGGCAGCACAGATAATACTGAAGAGGTTTTATTCACGATACCGGGAAGACTGACAGGACAGCTTCAAATTGGTGATGTTACAGTGGTCAAATATATATGCTTCTCTGTCAGTTACATAATCCACTTGGAATTCTTTACCTGTTTACTTACAAGTACAGACTTGTTCCACCCAGAGAGCACAGAGGTGATAATGACCGATGCAGAGACACTTTAATTACATTAAAGGCCCTATGGCTACATTTAGGGTGGGGTGGGAGGATGGGATGGAGAGGAGGGTCCTTACAGCTAGTCAGAAATGTATTCCCATCTAAACCAGAATTTCTCAATAGGCAGCTAGCCACTGCCTTACTGATTGTTCACAGCATCCTTGTCCTTGGGTGGGTCTGGTATGATTGTTAACCTGAGTTTCATTTCACAACTTACTGGCAGGAAAAGTATCCAAGCTTTAACAGACAAGATTTGACAGAGAAAACTCTACAGAGACAGAAAAAACATTAAAGCCTAACAATACAACAGGGCCACCAGTTTACTTAATTTAAATTAAATTAAAAGTTAATTGAATTCAAAGTGATTGTAAGTAAAATTAATTGGGTTTATTTAATTGGATTTGATTGAATTTTAATTGAAATTTAATTTTTAGAAAGGTTTTTAATTAAAATTAATTTTTTAAAAGTTTTTTTTAAAAAAGAGAAGGAAGGAAAAAGAAAGAAGGAGGAGAAAAAGGGAAGGAAGAGAAAAAAGAAGGAAGGAAGAGAGAAAAAAGGAAGAAAGAAAAAAAATGTAGGGAAGAGAGAAGAAAGGAAGAGAAAAAAAAGGAAGGAAGGAAGAAAAAAAGGAAGGAAGAGAAAGAAGAAAGGAAGAGAAAAAAGAGAAGGAAGGAAGAGAAAGAAAAAGAAAGAAGGAAGAGAAAGAAAGAAAAAAGAAACAAGGAAGGAAACGAGAGAAAGAAAGAAATGGAAAGGGCTGCTTGCAACCCCAAGCCCAGAAGGGAGGCAGCAGCCATAGCCCGGCTCTCAGCTGCATGCTGGGACCGGACAGAGCCCCCCACGAGGACCTCATGGAGCTTCCCCCATGGGAGCCCTCCCCAGCCCCCCCTCCTGCCACGCACCTGAGCCCTGACCTGGCCCTGGGCGCAGGGTCCGCCTGCTCCTGTTGTGGGGCTGCGCTCCCCTGCCGTTGCAGGCCAGAGCTCTACCTGGGGCGTGGCGTGGTGCTCTCAGTCTTCCACATGGCGGTGGCTCCTCCCTGACTGGCTAGCAATGGCCCAGCCTGGAAGCACTGCGGATGGCAGCAGGACCCCAGGTGGGAGGCAGGCGACCGCAGCCTAGCTGCCAGATCCCAGCCGGCAGGGCACGGCCTATTTGAAAAGTCAGCCAGGGGTTTGGAAACCCTGAATGCCAGCTCTTGTCGCGAGCTGCAGGAGTAACTCTGCGGGCCACATGTGGCCCATGGGCCGTGTGTTTGAGACCCCTACTCTACACTCTAAGCAATTTCTGGTAGTGGAATCATTCCTTGATGGCCCATTAACACATCTGGCCACTTCATCCTTGTATCTGAAAAGCTGGTTTAGCTGGCTTCCACCTCACAATAAATTCTAGTAGCATTTACAACAATTTTTCATAACTTCACATAGTATAGTAACACTGTAATCCAACAGATATTAATGTTTAGCAGATCAAGACTTTTAAAATAATGTCAAACCAGGTATAGTTTGTATAGGACATATAGTTACATGACAAGTAAATATGGGATTTTGAGGATGTTTTCATACACAGAGTGTTACAGTATTATTTGTTAGGTCAAGGTCAAAGAAATACACATTGCATTTGGATCAGGATGTGGGAAAGTTTGTGATTTATCTGAGTTCCAACTGTAATGAGTTCCCCAGTCTGAGGCCAGCAGCCTATGGAAAAAAACCTGTTCTCTGCACAGACTCAGTTCTCCAATTGGTCCTCAGAAGCATAACTATCAAGGGTAATCTAGCTTCCAGATAGTGAGGGTTTTTTAATATCTTTGGCTTGGTTTATTAAGAGTTCTGAAAATAATGCAGTAAGTAAACAATGTTATTCCATACTGAATGCATATGTTATGCATTAAAGCAAGGAAAGTCCTCCTACCATTGCTTATACCAAAGGTTGGTTCAGTTTAGCTATGTTGCTCAGTGGGGTGGATTTTTCAGAGCCTTGAGCAACATGCTGGGTTGACCTAACTTTTTTAAAGTAAACCAGGCCAGTTTTCAGGGTCTCCAGAAGATGGCAGTAAACACCTATTGTAACAAGTTCACATCAGTGCTTAACAATTTTACTCTGCTCCAGTGTTTAGTTTTCTTCCCTTATTTTACTAACATAACCATTGCAGTGATCATTAAAAAAATGAGCTTGACTATGAAAACTTGACAATTTGAGCATATTTCAAAAATACCATGTAGCAAACAGGGCCATGTTTTTTGTTTTGTCTTTGCCTCCCCTCTACCTTCCGCTCTCCATCAGTATTAAATTCAAAATCATATCCAGAATATATGCAACAGAAATAGGAACATTAAGGAATTGTAATACTAACAGACTGTCTGCCTCTTAGAAAATGCTTAGTACAAAGACATTGGAACTATTTAGGTATTTTTACTTTGGTTTTCATTAATAATAATAATAATAATAATTAATACCTAGCATGCTTATAGAGCTTTTCATCAGCAGATCTCAAAGTGATTGACAAAGAAGGTTATCATCATTAACTTTACATTAGAGATAGATAGGGAAAGTGATTCACAGAGAGGTGAAATCACTTGTCCAAGACCACCTGTAGTCTAGTAGCAGAAATGGGTCTAGAACCCAGGGCTTGATTTCCAGGGCTTGTCCACATGGAAATCACTGTGTCGGTCTCTACAGGTCAATGCAGTGGGATCAATTGAGCAGTCAGTGGAGAGCCATTCAATTGATCCCGGAAGTGCTTTCCATTCGAGTAATGCTGTATACGTAGATTGCATATCTCCCATCAAATCAGCACAGCAGTTTAGACTTGGCCTCAGTCCATTGCTCTATTCACTAGGCATCACTGCCTCTCCTTTAGCACTTATTCAAATTTATGTACATATGGGCATAGGTTAAGTTGGGGTAAGCCAGTTTAATGTTCATTCAGCAGGGCTGCCTCTCGGGATTGGCCAACCCTGTGAACACAGGGAGTTCTCTTATGCTCTGAGGAACCAGAATTGAAACAGGATTGAAAGTGGGTCAAGTTTCCCCCTCTGGATAGCATTCAATGTTCAGAAGGTCCCATATAATCTTAGGCCAGCATTATCATTAAAATGGTAAACTGTCTCAATTCTGATCTGATGCTATTGTTACTCAGAAGCATGAGCACTGAATCCATTGGAGTTTCATTGGTGTAAATAGGATCTGAATTGGGGTCAATATTCTTACAGCTGTAGCATTTTCTTCAGTTAACTGTTAAAAAAAGCTTAGGAAGAAATTGCGATGTTTCAAAGAATATACAGGGATGGAGAGTAGCCTCTTTTTTACACTTAGAAAAATAGATAACATGATAAAACTGCTGGTTTCCAATGTTGCCTGTATATTGTTAAGTCCTAAGAGCTATCAAATCCATGAACCTCATTCCCAACAGAGCTATATCAACATATGTTCATGTTAGTACTTTGTGATCCCTTTAGAGTTGTGTTCAGTTAGTAGATGACTGGATGTGTTGTAGCTAATAAAAGAGGTAGACATTTATATATTTTACTTTAATATGCTTTTGAACCATGTTGCTGAACATTATTTCTGACAGGGTATTATAAGATCTGAGTAATATCAAAACAAAGCTTTGCTCCTTGTACTCTGCATAAGCATTCTATAAGTACACACAGTAACACCATTTCATGCACGTACAAACACTGACTTCTGTTTTAAAATGAAAGGAAAATACATATTCTTTCCTCAGTGCAGTTAAGTAACTCCTGTTAATGCTAATGGGAATTACTCAGATGCATCTTGGTGGAAGAATAAACTGTCAAGCTCTTAATTAAAATGTGTTTTTCTGAGGCACTTGCTGATGGCCAATACCTTGCTGAATGGTTATAAAGCCAAATGGGTACCCAATAATCATATCTTATAAGCCTGTTATAGGCCTCTTATATTAATTTGATATAAGAAAATGTTAATGATTAAACAGTAAAAGCCAACTCTGACGGCTCTTGTACCATAGCATTAGGGGAATAAAAACCAGTGCACCTAAAAAATACCATATGGTACCAGAAAAACAAACAGAGTACCATAGAGATGAAGTCCTAGCCCGACAGACTTACCTAAAGGTAGGTCCTCCACTGGTATAAACTGTCATAACTCCATTTCATTGTAACTATAACAGTTGATGCCAGCTGCAGATATGCCCACGTCCTCTAACTCCTCAAGTGTTTTGGATTAGACAGCAGCTTTCTGCGCTGGAGAGGGTGTTTTGTCAGAAGCTGCTGCTGAAAGTATTTGGGACAGCTGGCTTTTGCGGCAGCAAGGGCTGCTGGATCCCACCACCGAATTTGCCCCTAAAGAAGTTTTTCTTTGGCAGCAGGGGCACGTGAAATCAACATGGCAGCAAAAGAGCTTACAGAAGGTGAGGGGGGAGTCACTACGGTGCTGGCTGCAGAGCAGTGGGGCATCTCCTGTGTCGCACACAGCTGGGGGGTGCTCCCAGCCGTATTGCAGCACTTCAGAGGTTGAGAACCCCTGGTCTAGAGTATGAGAAGAAACAACAAAAGTGAAGTCAACATGAGGACATGCAGTGTGTGCATTCATTGTAATTGGTTACACTAAACTGAGCACAAAATGACTTCCTATGTGAAACCCGGGCCCCATTGAAATCAATGACAAAACTCCCACTGACTTGAAGGGGCCAGAATTTCACATCCCATCTCTGCAGACAGCATAGTCCCTAGCTCTAAAGAGGTACAGAACAGAGTAAACAAAGTGATATAACAACTCCAGATTTTCACAGGGTAAGCCCACCCCAACCCCCTCGGAGAGGAAGGAGGGGGTGATGGGGCTATGCAGTGCCCCCACGAATGCAGTCTATCTGACTTGTCTCTACCCGTCTGGAGTCAACAGGCACCTTCAGGTTGGGGTGGTGAGGCCTGGCAGTCAACAAGTGCCCTTGGGTCGAGGCTGTGCAGATAGCAAACTACTGCGATAGCAAGAGAAACACTTTTCTCTGCAACATGGTGCTCAGGCAGGGGGTCGTTATTGCCCTAATGTGGGTGATGGGGGAGTAGGGGATGCATCAGTCTGATGTCATGGGATTTTACCCACAAAAGCTCATGTGATAAATAAATTTGTTAGTTTTTAAGGCTATGTCTACACTTGTAAATTTAGGTCGACTTCAGCTAAGTCGACTTAACAAAGTCAACTTTAAGTCCTCTTTGTTAAGTCGACTTAGCATGTCCACACTATAAAATTAAGTCGACTTAGGGGGGAACTTACCAAGTCAACCTAGAGCATCCACACTGGCAGGGAGGGCAGTGGGGGAGTCCTGGAGAGTCTTAAGTCGACTTAAAGTCGACTTAGGGCTACTCCAGGTCTACACTGGCTTAAGTCGACTTTAGAAAATCGACTTAAGCCTAAAGTCGACTTTAAACCAGGTTTAGTAAAGTCGACTTAATTTTCCTTAAGCAGCTTGCTTAAGTCGACTTGAGGAAAATGTAGTGTAGACGCAGAGTAAATTAAGTCAATTTAAGCAAGCTTAAGTCGACTTAATTTACAAGTGTAGATACACCCTAACAGTGCCACTGGACTCCTTATTTGTTTTGCTGAACTAGACCAAACATAGCTACCCCTCTGGAACGTGTCATCAGAAGGAAGAAATCTCACAGTCCAGCAGAAATGGAATGAGCAGGCTGGGCTAAGTATGCTGAGATGAGAGGAGACTGCTGGTCTTTATTGGCAAATATTGATGTCAAAAGAAACTTGTCAAGCATTTCTATCTTTAAATGGAAACTTGAATCCATAGAAACCAATATCTTCCAACCATAATATTTCAAGAATGAAGACTTTAGAGTGCTTTGTTAAGAAATCAGTTTCAATAAGGATATTTTTAGAATATTTTGTATGGGTTTGAAACTAATTTTTTTTTCCCTTGCCAAAGTGGAGGGGTAAAAAAGTACACTTTTATGTCAGTCATTTTATAGCTCTATTAACACATCCTAACTCTCCATTTTGGGATGGCTTGCATAAAAAAAATCTTCACATTCTTTTACACAAGTAAGTCTCTTTCTAAAACACTATTATAGTTTGCTTCTTGAGTTAAAGATCATATCTATACCAACTGTTATGTAATTCAAGAGGGGTGTGTCCTTTGGTGAGAGAATGTTATCTGGTTTGTTTGCCTTTTGGCGAAGTGATTTCTAGAGTTACAATCTACAGTTTGCAGTACATTTACAATTTGCAATCAGATTCCTGTCATTAGTCTATATCAGGGCTTTTTTTGAGCCAGTACGCACTGGTACGGTGTACCAGCACCTATTTTTCCCTGGCCACCCCACTGCACAGCTGGGGGCTAGGATCAGCAAGGGAAAGGAGACCTGCTCCTTTCCCCTGCTGCTGACCCCAGCCCGCAGCGGGGCTGGCAGGGGACAGCAGGCTTGTCCAACCTGGACCACAGACCAGAATCTGGCCTGCCAGGGGGTGGAATCCAGCCCATGGATGCCTGAGAGCTGTGGCCAGGCTGGGGACTTTTCCAATCTCCCACCCTGAGCATGCTCAGATGCATAGCTGAGGGTGGAAGCTGCCTGTCCAGGGAGTGATTCAAGAGGGAGGCTCCTGCAACTCCAGCCAGGTAAGGAGGAAGGGTTGGGGAGCCAGCAGGCAGGCAAGGAAGAGGCCCGGTGGTGTTGGGGAGCCAGCAGATGGGCAGGGAAGGGGGTGAGAGGGTTGGGGAGCCAGCAGGCAGACAGGGGTGTCAGGGAGTCAGCAAGTGGGCATGGAAAGGGCCCAAGGGAGGCAGGGAGCCGGTGGCTGGGCAGGGAAGGGTCAGGGGGTCGGGGAGCAGGTGACTGGGCGGGGAAGGGGCCTGGGGGTGTCGGGGTTGGCGGTCAGGTGGGGAAGGGACCCAGGGTTGTTGGGGAGCTGGCGGCTAGGTGGGGAAGGGGCCCAGGGTTGTTGGGGAGCTGGCAGGGCCTGGGAAGGCCGGTGGGGGCTGGCGGTGGTGGCCGGGGGGAGGGGGGTGTTGGAAAATTGAATGTGGCCCTTCGCCGAAAAAGATTTTATGATTCTATTATACCCTTGGAGGCCAGGATCAGCAAGGGAAAGGAGCCGGTCTCCTTTCCCCTGCTGACAACCCTCCCTCGCCCCCCACCGCTCCTGCCTGTGTACTGGCACCTTTTTTTTTTTTTTAAGAGAAAAAGCACTGGTCTCTATAAAGAATGAATCAGAATAACTAACACCTATAGATCTTTCAAAACATAATAAGAAAAGAATATGGTATAGCATGTTAAAGCCAAATGGAAGTTATAAGTATGCATTCCAGAGTCTGTGTAAAAACATTTAGTAGTAATAAGTATGGTTTTATGGTTAATGAGTGTTATCTTCCTTGACACTTGGTTCCTGTTATAGGATGATAGAAAGCTGAGATCTTCTAGGAATTTGCTTAATTAGCTTAAATATTTCAATTAATTATGTAAGCAACCAAATCATAAGATATCCTTGTCTGTAAGCATAAGGCATATGAAAATATTCCAAGTATTTCCTAAAATTCAGTAAGCATAAAGTCAAGAATGTACTAGCCTAAAGTTATAATACATTTTAATACTGTATTTGCATCAATATTGAGATCTCCTCCTATAATCATTTATAATTTATTTTTTGAAACATATACTTGGGCTAGTATCCAATAGACCAAACCACATCATATTGTAATGGGTAAACGTCTATAAGGAACTTTTCACAAATGTATTCTATGTGCTGACTCATCTGTGCATATTGGAGGAAAGGAATAGATCCCACATAACTAATAGTAAGAGGAACTTTTACATGACAATTTCAAGTTTTGCTTACATTACTCTGTTACTGTTTCTATGACAGTTGAATTATTTTCCTGTAACTGACCTATATTTATTGAATTGCTTGTTGATATTGATTTAAAGGCTATATTTGGAAGAGCTGAAAAAATATTAATATAAAGGAGGTAAAATAAATGGCTTACCATGACAAATTCTGTGTGTGTACCATTACTAAGTATGTTTTCTTCCTAGGTCTGTACATGGTCATGCTGGTTAATTTGGAAGGGACAAAACTGTAGCATCAGATGCATAAAACTTTTCAGGAAATTTCTTTTGGGGGAGTTTTCCTCTTTATTTTAACATAATGTAAAATGTAATAAAAACAAAGTACCTTCTTCATTTTAAATACAGGCCAGTCCCTAGTGACTCTTGAAAGATAGTCAGGCTTGGTCTTTGTGAGGGGGAGTCTAGAGTGCTAAAAAGTAGGAGGCATCATTGGAAGTGAACACTTGTCCCTAATAATTTTAATTTTGGAGACACTCTTTAGCTCACTTAGATCACTGATAAATAAAGGCTGGGAAACAATGGGAAAATTCATCAGAACCTCCATTTATATTCTGAGTTAATAGATACATTGGTTAGCTACACTGAGAATATAAACAGAAACCTAAAAGGGTCTCCTGTTACGTATGTGCTACAGTGAATAGGGGTATTGTGGCAATAAGAAGGCCCAGATGGCAATTCTGGGCTTGCTTAGGTCAGTGGGAGTTTTGCCATGGACTTCAGTTGGACCAAGATTTCATTCAAAGAGTTCAAACACTACAGGGAGGGGTATAGTACAAGGACCTGAATAGAAGAAAGAAACATAACTCTACCCCTGACTCACTGTGACCTTGGGCAACGCATTTAATCTCACTGGCTATGTCTACACTTGCAATTTAGGTCGACTTAACGGTGCTTAAGTCAACCTACACAAAGCCGCGTCCACATCGGGCTCTTATTAAGTCACCTTAAGTGCTTCTTTAAGTCAACTTAATAACTTCCACTCTTTAGGTCAACTTAATGCCTAAGTTGATTTGTTAAGTTGACTTAAAGCCAGTGTGGTCGCCCTAAATTGATCTAATGCCCCAAGTCAACCTAATTGGCCTCCAGGCCGGGGGATGGGGATGGGGAGAAGGGAGCCGTGGCTCGGGGGAGATGGGGCTCGGGCAAAAAGAGAGCCGAAGCTGGGGAGATGGGTTGCCAGCTCCCTCACAGCAGAGGAGCCCCAGCCACGAGGGAACCCCCACAGCCCCAGGGCTCTAGCTGCGGGAAAACTCCTGCAGCCCCGGGGCTCCATCCACGCGGGCTTCCCACGCAGCAGGAAACCCCCGTGACCCCAGGGCTCCAGCCACAGGGAAACTCCCGCCCTGGTGCAGCGTGTGTTTCCCTGGGGCTGGAGCCCGGGGGCTGTGAGGGTTTCTCCGCGGCTGGGTCTCTTTTGCTACGTGGGAGCCAGCAACCCCGCACAGCTGGAGCCCTGGAGCAGCAGGGGTTCCCCCATGGCTGGAGCCTCGGGGCAGCAGGAGTTCCCCCGCGGCTGGAGCCCCCGTGCAGCAGGGGTTCCCCTGCGGCTGGAGCCCCGGTGCAGTTGGGGTTTCCCTGCAGCTGGGGCTCTTCTGCTGCACAGGAGCTGGCAACCCTGTGCGGTGGGGGTTTCCCCGTGGCTGGAGCCCTGGTGCGGTGGAGATTTCCCTGAGAGTGGAGTCCTGACACAGTGGGGGTTTCCCCATGGTTGGGGCTCCTCTGCCGTGCTGGAGCCCCAGTGCGGTGGGGGTTTCTGCCCATCTGGGGCTCTTCTGCTCCACAGGAGCCGGCAACCCATCTCCCTCAAGCCACGGCTCCCTTCTCCCCAGCCCCATCTCCCTCGCCACGGCTTTCCCCAACCCCATCTTCCCCAGCCGTGGCTCTCCTCCATCAACCTAGCACCTGCCAGTGTGGATGCAGACAGTCAACTGGAGTGTTCTGTGTAGACGCTCTAAGTCAACCTTGTTACGTCGATTTAACAGAGTCGACTTAGCTTAACAAGTGTAGACATAGCCACTGTGCCTCCATTTCCTCATCTATTAAATGGGAATAATGATGCATAGTTACCGCAAATTGGTTTCAGATCATTTGATGAAAATATTTTATAAGTGCTACTTCAACCTCAAAGCTAAAGTTATCTCACCTGCTCAGTAATGTCTCCAATGCTTACACAAATCATTAATCACACATTTGAAACAAAATGTACTGTACTATTCTGACCATATCCTACTCCCTTTGAAGTCATTGGCTATACTTTCATCAATTTGGGGAGCAGGATTGTGTTCTTACACAGTAAAATTCTACTTGCAACAAACTCCCACCCCCGACTTGCCATTATCATAGTAATGAAATGGCAAATCAAACTGAAAGAAGGTGGGGGTAACAGCAATTAGTCATAAACTCCTTAATGACATAATGTATGTTGCAGAAGTCACATCCCTGGGCTGGATTTAAATGGTGGCAAATTATAAACTCTATGACAGCAAACTTGACTAATGGGTTGTATAGATCTAAGAAAAAATGATTTGGTACAACATTAAAAGGTTAACTGACAAAAACCAGATGGCAAAGAAAGAGGGGTTTTGTTTTGTTTTTTTCTTTAAGATTTCAATTTAAACCTTCTGCTCTTGGCAATAAAGTTCTTAATTTTCCAGCACTTTGTCTGCTACACTGAAAAGTTCAGTAATAATCATTACATTAACCAATGAACCTGTTACAATGATATTTCAGCTACACACTCCATTTGTATAATACCATAAATAGAGGCTCAATCCTGCAAGGTGCTGAGCATTCCAGAGTGGTGCTGAACTCCCTCAGTTCCTGCTGAAGATAAGAGCAAGCACCAGAGCCCCTGAACAGCAAAGAATTTAAGCATATGCTTCTCTTGAAGCATGTGTTGTCTCACTGAAGTCAATGGAACTTACGAATCTGGGAAGTTCTTTTCTGAATAGGGATGGATATAAGCTCTTACTTAAAAGCTTTGGATCCGAATTCAGTAAGATATTTGAGCATGTGAGTAATCCTACTGATATCAGTGGAACTACTCATGCGCTTAAAGTTAGATCTGTGCTCAAGTACTTTGCTGAAATGGGGCCTTGCTGAATCAGGGCTTAAAATAATTAGTTGAGGGCGGCAGGGAGAAGGATCCAGTGTGAAAACCATGCTGAAAAAAAAATATTTTTCCAGTTTCCTATAAAGAAGAGATACAAATGAGACGTTAGAGCTGGAAATGCAGGCAATTTATAATAAACGTTACAGGCAACAAAATAGAAACAGTATTTGTTGTGTTGTGTTTACACTTCTATAGTTTATTGTTTAAGATTTATAAGGAAATAATTTTATTTCTAAATTAACTGGCAGGCATACTGAATAATGTAATTTAAAATTGATTTCATTTATCAGCCTAACAAAAAGTATTAAGGATGTCAGATTGATGTATAGCATATAATCAAAAGACAAACACCTTATTGCAGATTGGTATCATTAACATTTGAATATTTCATATGACAATAAATCCTCAATGCATGCTAAATTCTTTGATACTTCAATGCAACAATAATCCTCCAGTGGCTTTATTATGATCATTTTAATGGGTTTTTCAAGGGTTGTTAGAAAAGCAAATTATAACTAATATGAATGCTGGCATTATAAGAAAAGTTCTAAAGTATCACACCATTTTGATGTTATAAATCATTCCATATATAAAAATCAAAGGAGATGAATCTAAAAGTAATATCAAGGGATGGGGATTTGTTATTTTGTTGAATAATTTCTAACCCCTGTGATGGAGACACATTTTTTCTTGTTTATTCAATATGTATTAATTTTTCTTTGTTAATAGAAAGATTTTTATATTTGCAAACTCCTTCTTTAGTGGACACAAAATACAGTAATTTTTTATCTCTCTCTGATCCTTTTGAGGGCTCTGTGCATTGGTGATTATCAGAACTGTGCTGGTCATGAGTTCATTTCCAGCACCATGCTGCTGGTGCAAGGTAAGATGGCTCAGGTCCACATGGAGTGGATGGGCAATCTTTGTTGTTTTGTTCCTTTAAAATGCAGCAAACTGTATGTCTGACAACAATACTGCAACACCACGTCCCTAATTGGCAGATTATAGCCTAATGGTGTTCTTTTAATTACTAGCCCAGAATCTTGAGGTCTGGAAGACAGATCTGAGAAGCTTCTTCTCCAACATGTGTTACACAAGACACCCCAACCTCCTGGGATTAGCATAGAACTGGATTTTTCAGCACTTCCTGTCGGCCTGGGAAAAAGTAACCCTTTTTGGGGCTGCGAAACAAGTTTTCCCTCTCTGAGGGATTGGCCTGGGTAACAGATTTTTTTTTCTCCCCTTCCTCTCAGAAGCCCAGAGACCCTGTGGGTAGGTTAGGTTGTGGGATGTACAATTCATTTAGTTCCAATTTAGCATATGCCCATTCAACAGGGAGTCTGGTTCCTTGAAAAAGTGGATTAGAAGAAGCATCTGTTAAAGAAGGGGAGACAGGATTGGGGTCTTAATGGCTGGTACAGTGAAGAGAAAGCCCCCTCTTCCTCTCCCCCTTAACTATTCTTGTACAATGGGTCTCAGGGAGTGCTGAAACAAGTTTAATGGTGGAGGGGTAGGAGGCTGACAGCAGCCTCGCCCCAGGTGGCACAAAGTGGGACAGCGGCACCTCCCAAGATGGTACCAGGGGATGGGCTATTGATAGCCGCACTCTCCGAGGTGGTACAGATTACTAAAGAAAGGATGACCTTCAAGGTACGAGTTATTGTCATATAATTCCCAGATGCATCGCTTAATAAAGTTGTAGCTTAGTTAAACCACATTCCTTTCTTCATGTGGTGTGTGTGTCAATTACCTCTGAAGATGGAAATCACAGGGAACTAATGTAAATTAGTAAGAAATATATTCATTAATTAAGAATTGAAATAGAGAAAGACAAGAGGCTTTGAGCAAGGAAGCTATAGTAGTGGAACAATCTCGTTAGCAAGAAAGATTTTACAATATAAATACACCTTTTGGACCTGACTAAGGCTATTGGAGTTTGAACATTGATACCAAACAAAGCAATGTTCCTTTTCGCATAGTTTCCTACATAAAGAGTGTAACAGCAAGAATCATCAGAAGCTGGAAAGAAAGAGAGATTTAAGCAAGATGTAAAGTGACTGAGAGTCAGAGAGAGGTAGGGGAGAGAATTCTAGACTGATGGGGGAGCACCAAAAATGTACTGATTTAAGGAATAAGATATGGCAGCCTGTGGTTTAGTGTGTTATTCAGCTAAGTGTTAACACATCTGTGCTGTGGGTAAAAAATAATAAATCACAATTCATGCTTTTTTGTAATTATAAAATAGGGTTCTGGTTTTTAAAGATACTATAATAGAACTGAATAAAGGCTCAGGCAAGAAATCTATTACTATTTGTCTGCTATTTCTTTATGTTTTGTACTTCTAATCTTAAATCAATAAAATGTAAAGGGATTTTTTTCCTCAAAAAATGTGGTTATAAATGTGTCCAGATAACTTAAAACAACAAAGCAAACAAGATAATGTTCCTTAGGTCCAGTGGAAATGAAGGAGACATGCTGTAATTGGCATAAGGTGATACAGCTTGGAAGAAAACAAACTTTAAACTGAAAAGTGGCAATTTTATAAGTGGCTAACACTCGTTTCATAGGAGCCAAATCCTGTAAACTGGTGGGTGAAGGTGAGACTTTAAGATATTCAATGAAGGCAATAGAAGTTGAGAGTATTCAGCAACTTGCAAGTTTGGTCCCAGAGTGCATAGAAAAGTGAAGATACATTGACACACAATGTTGACCCATGTTAAAATGTATGTTTTGTGCAAGCACTGTAAGAAAATATGGCATAAGAAAATATGGCAAGTATTGACACGAGACTAACTTACGTTAAAAATGCATGGACTTGTGATTTTTAATGAAAGAATCTAAACATGAGTGTGTTCCCTATATATGCTTCATGGTGAGCATGCACACGCATCCATGTACTTGTAGGTGTTAAAGTTACATATGACATGTGTAGTCAGGAGACCTAGCCCTCCTTGGCTAGGTACCTGGCCCGACTCGTAGTCCCTGGCCCCTCGGGTGGGGCAGGCAAGTAATCAAACTGTCTCTGGCCCTCAGGTGGGGCAGGCAGATAAGCAAAGTCCCTGGCACTTAAGTCTCCCGTGCAGGCTGGGAAGGCTCACCGCCAGTTACAGCCTCGGGGGGGGGGGGGGGGTGCACCAGACAGGAGGAGGCAGGGGGACGCAGGCCCACCCAACTCCACTGCGTCCCAGCCCAGGGCCCTATCCGTGGCAGAGGGTTCTACCACAGACCCGGCGTAATCCTCACCAGGGTTCAGTGACTTAGGCTCGGGAACCGCCGAGTCATAATAGGCCTCCCGGTCCCCTGGGCCACTTCCTGCCCCCATCCCCACTGGTACCTGTTCGGGGCCCTCATCACCCCTTCCTCGGGGTAGTCATCCAGTGGGAGGTCACACAGTCCGTCCACGTCCTCCGCTAAGGGTAACTCCTCCAGGTTGCAACACGCCTCTGGGGGTGGTGCGTCTTCCTCGGCCAGGGGGAGCTCCTCCAGGTCGCAGCCTGGTACCGAGAGGGGATCATCCGAATGACCCGCAGGCTGTGTGGGTAGCGGAAGGTCCAGGTAGTTCTTTGAGCGCTGGCTCCTGGGTGGCCGGTCTCGGCAGGCAGTCCCGGCGGGGTCCAGGCGACCATCGGGGCCCCAGGCCGCAGGCAGGTCTTCCGCAGGATAGTGGTCAGGCAGGTGCTGGGGAGGGAGCAGAGAGACACCCTTCCTCTTCGGCTGCCTCCCTCTGACTGCGCTCCCGGGCCTTCCCCTTGTATTTCCTGTCCCGCCCACCTGCTTCCGGCCTGACAGACAAACTGCCTCTAGCTCCGCCCACTCAGGTATAACTGGGCCCAGGCTGTCTATCTCCGAGGGGGGCCATACTCTCTCACTACAACATGTAACTTGGGCCAAATCCTGACTTTATACACTGATATAATCTTATGTAGGCTGCACGTTAACTGGGGCTTCAGTTACCACTGTGGACCAACCAAAAGGGAAGGGAAATATGTGGAGAAGTGTAAAAGTTGGTGACTGGTTTGGGAGAGTAGTGTTTTCTCGCCTCCAGTCCAGATTGTTGGGTGAATGAATGTTGGTATTGGACCTCAGGGGATTTGTTCTCCTGCCTGAGAACATCATTTTGGAACTCTCATTTGGGTCTTTTTCGGGGCTGGTAGTGTTATTGCTGCTATTGGATATATTGGGGTAAGTTGGTATCTCTTGTGCTTTATCTCAAGATTTCCAAAAGATCTCATTTTTATTCTGCATCAGAATAAAACTTTGGAAACCTCAACATTTCTCACAAAATGGAATTCTTGTGTTCCAGCAAATGCTACTCAAATTTACATTCAGAGGAAAATACTTTTTGTATTTCTTAGGTATAGGCATTATTTGTGAGATTTTCTTCAGTTTTATATTGCTGAAGTCATGCTGTTGACAAACTTCATAAATAGATCCCTGAGCCAAACTCAAATCTGATGCAAGTGGGTGCAGTGTTATTGATTTAATAGATGCACATTCATTTACTCCATAGCTCAGGTTTTCACCGAATCCACTAGTAAGCAATCTGAGTAGTGGAAAGCATGTATAAAGCATTAGATCTTTATGCTTCACTTTCTGATTATATTCAATGTCAATTTTATGGTCCATGTCTACATTGCAAAAGCATCTTGCTGCAAGAAGAACATATTGTCAATACCAATGTAGCACAAGAAGGTCACAGCTTGACTAACAGATGCAAAAACCACATGGACACAAACATACGTATATAATGTAACTGTTTGTTATCCAGTTAGCCCAAATGTGAAAGTCATCTTTGCTTACTAGCCTAATGCTAATACATAGTTTTGCTTATTACTGTGTTTCATATGTTGTGTGCTGTGTTATGTCGATGAGCTAAGCCATTTTAACATCCTTTTTAGAAAAATCACTATTCCCCCACCCTTTTGCAGAGAAATTTTAACTGAAAACCCACAAGATTTCTCTATATCCAGCTATTTTCCCTTCCGTTCCAAAAGCCACAGCACAACTCTAATTTATAACCATTCCTGGTAATAAAGCTGCTGGTTTGGAAGTTTTACCATTGACTTCAGTGGATGCTGAATCTGGCTTTTTGGCAATTTACTCACAATTTTGCATTGAGATCATAACAAGGTTTAGCTCTTCAATTAAACCCCACAAAACCTCTGTATGAAAAGCATTAAAAGAAAAGTTTGAGTACATTTATTATATTTGTGACCTGCATAAACAGCGGAGACATAAAGTTATAGTTGATGATTGATATCTGAACTGAATAATAGTACCTCATCGGGAATTAAAGGTAAACATAAGCAATTAAGGGCAAAGACAGGAAGCATGAAACAATGTGATTTCAAATTTTACAGTTTCTTCTGTATAGCAACAATCTTTCCTTTTACGGTCTTGTGCTCTGGAAACCAAGCAATATGAAAGGGGAGTGCTCATGCAAAACTGCAGCTACTTTAAGTGGGTTAAGATTCTGTTGAATTATTATGCTGTCACTTATTACTGAGTAATTTTTTTCCAGTAAAAAAAATTGCTGAGATGAAGATATGGATTGCATCTCCCCTCTTGCAAATTATAGTTAAAAGGAAATACTTTGTTGTCTAGGATCAAGAATAGACAATAGACCTTATACTTAATGAATTCTAGAATTAATTGAGGTTCTATAAAATTATTTGATTGGAATTTTAATAGAAGAAGGTTGTCATAAGATAGCAGACTTCACTGGTGAGCTATATCCTTGTAGCAAATAGCATCTAAAAGAAATTTCACAGATGAAGGAGGAGAACTCATTTACAACACATTGGCCAGTTGGTGCATCAAACCAGTAGTTAATCTAAAACTGCCACATGAAGAGCTATAGCTTTGTGGAATAAATTTGCACATAGGTCATACATTCCCTCTGCATTTGCTCTAATCAGAAACCTGTTCCATTTTCTTAGGCTATATTTAAAGAGATATTTTATATATGCAGACTAACTTGACACATTGATTATGTAGAATGTTGATTATTTTCTTTGGACATATACTTAGAAGTGATTTTTTCTGCATATAGCAAGTTGTCTTAAAGTCTCCTGCATTCCATGTGATATAGACCATCAAACAATCTTATAATGTAAAGCTTTGCAATCACCACCACATGTCTAACAATTTAAAAGATTTGAGGTGATAATTACTGCATCCTGTATTTGATGAATGCAATGCAGCCGGACAAAGATAATTCAAATGTAGAAATATGTCCAATGGGAGCTAGACACCTAAATAGCTTTTTTGAATTTCCACTCCAGCATTCTAATATTTTTCATATTTCATAATTAAATTGCTATAATATACATTTTCTTCATCTACAGAATCACCATTAAACTATTATAATAACAAGCCATGGACTTGCTCTTGCATGAGCTGACAACAAAGATAATGGGCATAGGGTCGGCACTCATAGGACAACAGGATCAGGATCAAAGACTGATAAGTTCATTTACATCAGGATTGTCAAATATGTAAATTTGTGTTTTGGTTAGATTTTAATTTGCTTCTCATTTCATTTTCTTGTTGCCTTGATAACACATACTTTGCATCCCTTCCCTCAGAAAATCAACTGTGTGCATAAGGGGATAATTGGATTTTTAGATATGCAACTGCATTGAACTTGGAAGCCATAAATAATTCCAGATTTTAGATTTTCCAGTCAGGTGACTAGTATGTTCACTATATAAGGTGCTCTTATTTGGAAGAATCAATGGGGAGGGGGGGGAGATTTTTGCCTAGCTAAACTGAACTACCTGTCTATACATCTGTGATTAAATTAAAGTCAGCTACTCTCAGGGAAAAAAACATTTATTTTAATTCCTTTATAATTATATAACCACCATTTTGGGTTGTGATCCTGTCAGAGTTAATAAATTAAGCAGAGACAAGCCTAATCTGACTTAGATGGGAGATCAGTATATAAAATCCAGAGTGCTGCAAGGCAAGGAGTGATGGTGTCTGTGATTCAGTAAATGGCATTCTCCTTATGAGTCTGTAATGAACCAATGCCCCAACGGAGTGCTAAGAGGCAGAGTGCTTCAGACTGTACCATAGATTAGCTGAGTTTTAAAGCAATGATCCTCACGCTTTGTGGTCATTCCATACTTCATTGCATGTTTTACAGCACTAGCCGTGTTTGTGACTAACCTGCAAATTCAGGTGATATTAATTACATTTTCTTTATCAAAGGTTACCCTGGTAGTTTCAACTGAATATGTTTGCCACACACAGCCAAGGTAGAGCACTCTTTGGCTTCACACTCAGCAGACTGTTGTGTTGGAGCCTCCTTAAATGGGCTGTGTGTTTTTTAAGCCTTCTGAGTCTGAACAGAATGTAGGCATTGTCCTCCAGTTTCAGTCTATAGGAACATTCTTGGGGGCATATCATCTGTCTAGCACCCCCTTCAGAGAGCAGAGACTTTATGTTTCAACTGCTGAGGCCCTGGGATCAGTGCTGACCTCTCCTGTTGCTTTAAAAACACTCTTTCCCAGAACCCCAACCAGGTGAGATCTTTAGTTCACCTCTTCAGGGGTAGATGCTAATGAAACAGATGGGCACACGGATAGACTTTGCTCAGGATTAAAGAATAATTTACTCTTTAGATAGCACAGAGTTACACAGATCTAGAAATATAATAAATACACCTGTATGCATTTCTCAGCCTCAGCTTCCTCACCACTTTGAGGAATTCTTTGGCATAACCTTTGAGGGAGTCCAGGTTCCCTCTCTTCCATGTGCCTTCTCCTTTAAATCATGGAGTCTCTCACTTTCTTTAGGTCAACTAACTTCCTTCTTACTCAGTTGTTAGTCCTGCAGAAGCCTCTACTACAAAACCATGCCCATCCCTTTCTCTCTCCTGCCCAAAGTATTCTGTGTCTCATGAGTCCCTCACATTTATGTCTCACCACTAACACCTGGATCCTTTGTTTTGTTGCTAAAAGGTTTTCCACTCTTCATTTCCCCTACCTGTAGAGACACTTGGTTGATCTGGTTTAAAGTAGGAAACAATATGAGGAGTTGGGCTGGAAGCAAGGCAGTCACACAGACAGAGCAGTGCACCGGGTTTAATAAAATTCCTCTTGTTCAGCTTCACCTGCATTCAGTCTCACTCCTCACTAATGAAATATATGGCAGTGTCTGAGCTGTGTGTTCTCTACAGTGCAGTAGCTGGAGGCACGAGCCATGGAACTCAGTATGAAGCCCCCAGAGCCCTGGACACAAATCAAGCATAGCTATGGATCTGATGGAAGATGGAGTTCGAGCTATATGCAGACCTGATCATGAAGGAGGACAACCACAGCAGAAGAAAAGTAAAATGATCATTCTCCCTTATGGAGAAACAAGGCAGAGAGATGATCTGCAGCACTCTGAAGTTCACCATTGACTCAAGCCTCACAGCAGCCCTAGGAGCCCTAGGGACGTATTGATCCCCAGAGCAAAATGAAACTGTGGAGCAACACAGATATTTCACTAGTGACCAATCTGAAGGGTTACAACCTCACACACACTTCCTGTGAAGTGCAATTTTGGGGATTGAACAAATTCCCCAATTCAGGATGTAGCCTGTGACACTTGGGATTATCTCCTGTGGGAGTCTCTGCTATGGGAAAGTGATCTGACATTAGGTAGATGCTGAAACATGGGGCATGTAGCAAAAGTCTCCAGAGAAAGGATCGAAAATCCTATGAGCACAATGCCCTGAGAAGTCCATGCAGTGAGACCACAGCAAAGGAAAGCAGGTGGCCAACATCCCATATTCATAATTAGATGCATTTACTGTGAAAGACAGCATAAGCAGTTAAAGAGGTTCCCTCCATTAAGACAGTATTGCAAGGACTATGGCAAATTGAACCATTTTAGCAATGTGTGGAAAAGCAGAAGAAGTACTACTGAAAGATTCAGTCAGACTTTAACAGGAGGTGATGACATTATGACTGTCTCCTTGAGTCTAATGAGCATATCAGATTCAGGTTGTTGGGAGAGGAAAGCAACGATAGACACCTCTGTTGTATAATCTGGGCTTCCCGTAATAGGATTCCCCAGGGTGAATTGGACTCAAACACACCCATTATAAAAAGCAGTCATAAACTATTGATATACAAGGAGGACATAATGCTGCCCATCAGAAAATGTTTCCTCATAGTAACTAGCCCCCCAAAATAACAGATGGTGCAAGCTGAAATTTGTGATGGTGGATGTTAAGCACCACAGACCCCTCTTGGGGCATATAACCATACAGGCCATGGATTTGACCAGTCTGAGTCACCTGAATTTTATGATCTCTGTGCAAAATGCAAAAGGAAGAATTCCATGGACAATGAAAACACCATCACATGCTTTTTAAAAGGTGACAGTTGCCTCGAAGGAGAACTGTGACTGGAATTAGACCCTACAGTGGAATCTGTGTGCTTACCATGATGAAAAATTCCAGTGGTACTACGTAATTCAGTGCGCTAATAGCTCAAAAGTCCATAGAGCAGGAGTACCCTAGCACCTGTAGAGACCAGTACAGCCTGGGGAAGCACCATGGTGGTTGTGGTAAAGAAGTTTTTGGTCAAATTATTTAGCTGTGTAGATGTAAATCCATTGAACCAGGTATTGAAAAGATGTCACTACACACTGCTCGCAGTTAATGACATCTTGCCAGAACTTTCTAAAGCCAGAATTGTTATGGTGGGTGATGTGAAAAATGGGTGTTGGCACATAAACCTAGATTAAAAAGTCCAGCACATTGATAACCTTTGCAATATTATTTGGATACTGCAGATGGCTATGCATGCCAATCTCCATAATCCCAGCGCTAGAGGAGTTCCAGAGACAATTCACTCAAGTACTGGAAGGACTGACTGGGAAGAAAATAATTACAGATGAGATCCTCATTGTAAGTGAAGGGAGTTATGATACAGCTGAACAAGACTATGATAGAAAACTACATTTTTCTACAGCAATACAGGGAAAACAACATGAAATTGAATCCACAAAAATGCATCTCAAACATGAGGTGACATACATTGGACATAGGCTCCCAGCAGAGGAACTGAAAGCAGATTCTAACAAGATCAAGGCAATCAGATATGCCATCTTCATAGGAATAATAAATATTTCTCTAAGTTTTGTGCATGCCAGGCTGCTGTAGTGTAACCCATATGTCATTTCACAAGGCTGGATGTTGAGTGAAGCTGGGCAGGTCCCCACCAGCAAACATTCGATACACTGAAACAAGTGATAATGGAGTCTGCTATCCTGAAATACTAACAGCCAGAAAAGTCACTGACACTCCAGTGCAAAGCGTTGGAGAAAGGATAGCTCTTTTGCAGGAGCAGCCAGTTGCTTATGCCAGCAGAGCCCTGTCAGAGACTGCACAGGGACATGCCCACATAGAAAGAGACCTTCTGGCTGTGGTAATTGGAGTGGAACGATTCCACCAGTATACCTATGGTCACCTAGTAAAAATTGAATCAGACCACAAACCTATAGAGACAGTTATGACAAAGCATCTTCTTCATGCTCCAAGATTGCAGTGCATATCAACTCCAGTGCTACCAGGCAGAGATTAGATATTGTCCAGGACTAATACTGGTGCTAGCAAGCACCCTGAGCAGGGAATATGGACCCAACACCAGTGACTGAGGAAAGGGATCATGATGTTGAATCCATGGACATGCTGCATCATTGCACACTTTCAGTCATAAAGCTAATGGAAATCAAAGAGGCTACAGAAAAGGACATCCAGCTACAGGCAGTCAAGAGAATGATACTAGTGGGGTGACCAGAAGATAAAAGCCAAGTACCAGTAGGAGCAGAACTGTATTTTCAAAGTAAAGATGAGCTAAGTGTTAAAGAAGGAATCATATTTCAAGGACAGAGAGCTTTTGTTCCTGCTTTATTGCATAGGGATGTCATGCAAAAAATACATGCCTCACACCTGGTCATTGACAGCCAACTTAGACAAGCTCAAAATTGCTTTTACTGCCGGGGAATGAATACATAACCCTACTCCCTGATAGAAGGATGTTACACCTGCCAGTCAAGTGATAACTGCCAGCAGAAAGAGACTGTTACCACATGAGATGCTCACTGGACCATGGGAAAAGGTGGGAAAAGTTTATTTACCGTCACTGAAAAGCAATTCTTGATTACAGTGGACGACTAGTCAAATTTTTGGAAGGTCAGTGCCCTGCCTGATACAAGACGCAAGTCAATGATTGGCAAACTGAAGATCCAGTTTCTGAGATAAGGCATTCCAGACTCTATTCACTGTCAACAAACCTCAATTTGCCTCAGACAAATTCAAGGAATTTACATGCAAATGAGAATTTGATCAACACATTGTCTTCCCAGTATTATCCTCAAAAAAAAAAAAAAAAAGGTAAGGTGGATTCAGCCATGAAAATAGCTAAGAAGCAGTTACACAAGGCTGTTTCTTATGGTTCAGACACCTTGTCAGGTAAAAAGTGCTAATAGGAATAGCCCATTACAAGGATACCAAAACAGTCCAGCATAGGCACAAGTGGGATGAAGGACCAAATCTCTGTTACCAATGAGGAAACATTGTTGCCATCAAAAGGATGGCAATACCATTAAAGGAAATGGCAACAATCAGAGAAAGCAGGCGCTAGATGACAGATCAGTCAAAGGCCTATTAGCCTGAGAGCCAGGTATTTCTGTGAGGATCCAGCCATTAGAGACACCAGAAAGAATGGACAAATGGAGTTGTGATGTATGCAGTGGCACCAAGGACATAAAAGGTGACTATGCAAGACGGGCAAGTGATCTGAAGGAACAGGAGGCACTTATAAGCCAATGCTCTGATAGAGTACAGAGATAAAGAGATCCTCACAGATTGGAGAGACAGAGACCATCTGGAGACCAATCCTACTGGGAGGGAGGAGAGTCCACAGAGAGAATTTACTAGATCTGCATACAGCTGACAGAGACAGGTCACTCTTGGTGTGCTCATCTGTTGAGGGGACTTTTATCTCAATGACTAGGAAGCATCTGAGACTGAGGAGACTCACTCAGCTGTGTTCTAGAAATCTCTGGCCAAAGGACATGGGCTACAGAGCTAGGCACCAATTATTTTGTTTTTATGCTTATATTAAATGTTTGTAAAATAGAGAAGGTGTATCCTGATCAGTGGAACTGAAATCAGAGGGCCTACGTTCCCTAGAAGGACTGTTATTGATGGAACACCAGGAAAACAGGGACTGTCACCAGAGTTGGGCTAGAAACAACTCAGGTACATAATGGAGCAATCCTCAGGATTTAATAAAGTTCTGTTTGTTCACTTCACTCTTTGTTAATGAAACAGTAGATATGTGCTACTGCCCTTTATTGGCAAATAATGGATTCTACATATACTGAGGCCTTCCATGGCTTAACAATTTCATAACATCAACCAAAATTCATAAATTGTGCATAGATTCCCCAAATCATCAGATTATTATTATTCCTCAACCTTCTCCTGTTTTGTTTCACTGGTGAGTGCAGAATGGCTGCTACATTTAATAGAATGGCCCCTACACTTTTTGTGGTATTTTTCATTTCCTATATGATACTGAAAATGAAGATGACTTGCTTGCTTGATTATACAAAATAATTCAAGGACATGTAATCCTAACCTCTCACTAGATGAATCAGTTTGCAATACAAATGGCATCTTCTAATCCTGTTAGGCAAAGATGAGAATAACTAAGCTTCTCAGCATCTTTCACAGTCATTTGTCCATTAAGAGAGAGTGACAATGGGCCTGATTCCCATTTATACGAAGATCATCTGGGGCCTTAAAATGGCCTTAAAGGGACTCCCACTTTAAGGCCATTTTACATATACAGAGCAGTACAAATGGACCTTAGTGTAAATGGGAATGAAATCCAATATTCACTGAATAGGTAAATGCCTCTTGTTTAAGTATAAGGTATCTTGAGCCTGAATTCAAAAACAAGTTGTTGAACATGACAGAAGAACATAAGAGCTCATGAAATACTCCTGAAATGCAATCAAAGCTATAAGTGAAGTAAGAATAATCAGATCCATTGGGTAAATAAACATGCTTTTTTTGGTGTGTACTTCTATGACCTCCATCACTGTGGCATCTCAGTAACCTTCCCAAGTATTCAGATTTATTTTTACAACATCCCTGTGAGTCATGGAAGTATTATAGTGAGCAAAGAGAGGCAATTGGTACATCTACACTTTAAAAAAACAACAACAAAATCCTCCTGTGTATCAGAGCCCAGATCAACTGACTTGGGCTTGCACAGCTCTGGGTATGGAATTAAAAATAGTAGTGTACACATTGCTGCTTAGGCTTGAGCCTCAGCTCTGAAACTCGGCAAGTGGGAGGGTCTCAGAGCCTGGGTAGGAATTTCTACGCTGCTCTTTTTAGCCCTGTGATGTGAGCTCAAGTCAGTTGACCAGGGATCTGAGACTTGCTGTCGCCACTCCCCCTTCACCACCCACTTTCTCCCCCTCCAGTATAGACCTTCCCAAAATGACTTTTCAAGGGTCACACAGTCTGGCAGGGCAGGGCACTGAACCCAAATCTCCCATTGCCCAGGATAGTGCCGTAATCATTAGAGGAGCCTGCCCCTCACTTTTAGATGGAAATGTACTAAGAGGCAGACTGTAGACCCAGTGAAAAAGGTGTAAAGGATTGCAGGTTTTCCACTAAATCCTGAAGTCTTTACTTAGCCAAATCTCTCACCATTTTGTTTGTTGCTCTTGAAATCGAAAAGTGTTCTCCATTCATGTGAAAAATGCAAATATAATAGCTCCAGAAGTGATTCTGTCAGTAACGATTTAACTAATATATCCACAGATAAGCATAGCATGCTACAGACAATTGTATTTCCCTGGATCCTAACTCTTGTTTACCTCGCTCTCACACCAATAAAGATTTAGCCCCTTTCCAGCAACCATTGGAGTTTAGTCTTGCAAAGTTTTTCTGGCACTGATGCTGAATTGGGATCCACTAGCTAGCATTAACCTCTGCAAAGTCATCTTAATTGGGATCCTGTATGGACTTAAGGATCTGTACTAGAAGATCCCAGTGCAGAAGCTGAGCCTCCGTTTGTAGCTCAATAACAATCTATCTTTCATCCTCTGCCTCCCAGTTTCAAGTGAAATGCTTGGAATTGTCCCAAGAGCCTAAGGAGTTGTGTCCATATCCCAAAGAAAAAAAAATAATGAGACTTAGGAATTTAAAATTTCCATTTCTGCCTTTGAAAAATCTCCCCTTTATTTCTCATAATAAACAATAATTGAAACAAGAATTAAGAAGTCATCAAGTGGCACATAGAAGAGGCTCAATATCATATGGAAGGTTTTGGTTTACAGTGACTGCAAGAAACAATAGAAATAAGAGTGTCATCAGCTGCCATTTGTATGTCTCTGTCTTGCCCTGCAAGGAAGGGTAGTGGTTTCCAGGACTCAGTCTAGTAAGATTTAAATATAGTCAGGCTTTGAGAAGGATACCACATCTGGCATATTTCCCCATTTCCAGTTGTCACTGCTGTACATCATATTCAGCACATCTGTACCAGAGTGCAATATAAACTATATAGTTTCTCATTGCCACTTCTTCCTACTAAGTTCAAACTGGACTCCAGTGTTAAAAAAGTGGTGAACTAAACAAGTTTGTGGAACTTCTGAAATGAGGCATGCCTAAGGGAGTGTAACTTGTTCATGTTAGCATCAGAAAATAGTTGTGCTGTCAGGTGACAGTTGCCTTTTTTTTTTTTTTTTGAAATATTTTTAAAAATAAAGGCGTCTCAGCTGTGTTGAGTACTGACACCAATTTTTGATCTCATGGAAGCCTGTTTTTAAGCCCCTAGAATATTGAGTGCAAATTCTCAGTTTAATTATTTTAACTGCTTAATACAAGTACATTTTATTTTGTTAGGTTCCCCCATTCTGCAGTTTTTCTGAACTTGTATTATTACTTAAAACATTTTAATTAGTTGCTTTTTAAATATATATGAAAAGTATGTATATAAAATGCAAATAAATAAAAAATCCAGGTCAAACCATTCAAACAACAAAAAAGTAAAAACACCAACTGCGGCTATCATCCTAACCCTTAACCCTAAAAAAAAAATCCACCCTAAAAACAAAAATAACCACTGGAATAAGTTGCCTAGGCAGGTTGTGGAATCTCCATCATTGGAAGTTTTTAAGAGCAGGTTAGACAAACACCTGTCAGGGATAGCTTAAGAGGCTACTTGGTCCCACCATGAATGCAGGAAACTGGACTTGATGACCTCTCATGGTTCCTTCCAGTTTCTATGATTCTGTAATTCTATGAAAATAAAAATTAATTAAAAAATCATGTTTGCTTGCAATTAACTAATAACTAGCTACCTTATAAAATTCAAAACCAAGAAAACTCATAAAATTGTATAAAAGCTAACCACTATAAAAAAAACCGTAAAAACAATTTCTTTAAGTTCATTCTGCAATCATCATCAATATAAAAAAAGCATCAAATAGCAACTGACAAAGGCCCATTCCACCTTGTGCTCAGCCTTGCTGACCACTAAGCTAACGCAAGCACAGAACTAGTAACTAAATTTTACCATTTGCAAAACTGTGTGTATAAATGCAATAACTTCTTAAAATCTTTATATTTACAATAAATGTAGCGTATTGCCTTATGCTCTAAACAAAATTCTGCAAATCATTTCTTTTTACAAGTATAACAATCTCTTCTCATTGTTATCCAGGTTCTAAAGACCAGATATGTGCTAGCAGTTTGTGGGGCATGGTCATCATGTGGTTAATGGAGTGGCCTCCAACTCCGAATAGCTAGATTCATGGCTCAGCTACAGACCTCTTGTGTGACCTGGGATAAATTACTTACCTGTGTCCCCTTTCCTATGCCGTTGCATGTATGTTGTATTTCTTTCTCTTACATTCTGGAGACAAAGGGTGAGTTTGGAAGTGTTTCCTACAGGTTTATATAGTGCCTAATAAAATGGGCCCTTATTTATGGAGGCTTTAAAATGCAACTTAATTAAAATAAAAAACCGAGATTGATTTTAATCAGTCTGACCAAACAGCATGTCCTATGTGTGTGACACCCCCCATCCCCCAACATCTTTCTATCGTTGAGCTGGCAAGTATGATTTGTACTACAATTCTATAAGCTTTTGAAGGTTTGTCTATACTGGGAGGAAAGCTATGTACATACTGTATGTTAGAAAACATTAACTAGCATGTTTTAACTAACATCTTTGGCCATGTCTACACTTGCTAAAATGAGTTCGAATTAGTTTGTTCGAACTAACTAATTCAAACTAATTTTAGTTAGTTCTAATTAGCTTAATTCGAACTAGCTTGGCCACACTGGAATGTTAGTTCGAACTAAGCAAGCACTTGCTTAGCTCGAATTAGCGATCCCCATTCATTTCAATGGCTGGTTAATTTGAACTAAGAAATTAGTTCGAATTAACATGACCACATTGGTTAATTCGAACTAGTTAGTTCGAATTAACCCCTTAGTTTGAATACCCTATTTGAATTTATTAGTTTGAATTAAGGAAGCCCTTAATTCGAACTAACTAAAGCCTACTGTAGCCATGGCATTAGTTAGTTCAAATTAAGCCTCCTTAATTCGAACTAACTTGCCAGTGTAGACATAGCCTTTGTGTTAAGGGTTTAATTACAAATAGCTTACAAGTTTTGAATAGTATTCATCTTGTACCAGTTTAGAAATCTTGGTTCAAAGAATTCAAACACTTCATGCCAATGTTCTCTGCAAGAAACAAGTTAAAACAAATGAGTGAGTTAAACATTAAACTTCCAGTTGAGCCATGCTCAGGCTGCACTTCCACTTAACTCCAAGTCAAAGGATATTTGGGTAGAGTAAAGGCTCCAGGACCAGGATGGCTAAAATTACAAGCTAGTTAAAAAGAACAAAGCCAAATAGTCCTGTAAAATAAAACAAAAGCTCTTTTGTTCCAACAATATAACATGAGAATTCAGAGTTGTGATTATCCTTGTCCTTGGTTTACCCTTTTGTGTCTTGCAGACACCACAGATTGGTGTATAGCATTACATACCATACAGGCGACAATATTTCTGTGGTCTTTCCTTCCCATTTTTCTTCTTTCACATTTCCATTTCTCTTCAGGCTACTTACCAATTTTTTTTCGCTCTTTTTTGTTTAGATGAGGTTCCCAATGTCATATATTGATTAACATCTGGCAGTCAGCACAGCCTGACTTACATTGGTCAGCAGAAAGCACTCAATGAATCTCTTCTTGGTCTGAATCCCAGATTTTCAGATATGATAGTGCCCCATAGACCTAATGCATTAGAAGTTGGGGAATACAGAAAAAGTAATCTGTTTCAAAAGATTAAAGGTAGAAAACAAATAAATCTTGGGTAGCAATTTCAGGTTGTTCTCTATATTCCTATATCTTCTCATTCTGATTTTTCTCCTCTTCCTTATTCAATCCTCTTGTGCATTTTTTTTTCAATTGCATTTTTCCCACCACATTTTCTTTAAAAAAATAGAATTCTTTTTTTTTTTTTTTTTGCTAGATCTGTCTGAGGACCCAGCCCCCGTCCTTTTTGAAACTAAAGCAAAAGTCCTACTGAGGGTCATTCAACTCTGGAGCAGGCCCTACTAAAGTTAAGATGGTAAAAAAAATTCTCCCACTCAGCTTCTTCAAGGTCTCTTACCAATTAAATCCCTGATCTTGCAAATACGCACACACGTGCATAACCATATGGACATGAATTCAATGAGATGCTGATGTGCTTAAAACAAAGAGTATGCATAAGAGTTAGCCGGATTGCAGCTTTGCTGTTGGGAGTGTGCATATACATGTTGGGGGACAAGAGGGACTGACATGGGGGCTGGTATAACCTTACTTCCTTTTCCCTTCAACGCATGACAGTATGTTAATTAGATCATATTATAATTTGTACAAATTAATCTGATTGTTGTGTTAATCACTGCACAGAAAAACATGGTCTGTGTCTCAAAGAGCTTATAAACTAATGATACAAGACACAAATGACTCTAATGGGCACTATGGAAGTAGAGGAAGGAGAACAAGAGTAGTGTTAATAAAATCACAGTTACACGTGCTAGCCACATGCATGGTTTCATTGTTCAGAATCATGTGATAGGGGGGTTTTTCCTCCTAGAAATGAATAAAATTTTCCTGACTCACCTTTAACCTAGCCACCATAGTGTCAGAGCCAAACCTCATTATGGAGGGGAGGGAGGTAGGTTGGAACTAGCTTTTATTATATCATTCTATGTAGCATCACTCTAACTTTGGGAAATCTGGCTCACTTAAAATTAGCATGTGTACTTTATAAAGACAAAGGGTCTGTAGCAGTGTTGTGACACTTCTACGGTATAGAAGGGGTTAACTGGGCCAGAGAGAGAACAGCAGCCAATCGGGAGACAGGGCAGCTAGGATAATCAGGGGCCAGGAGCCCAGTATAAGAGGGAGCTGCCAGGGGCAGGTTAGTCAGTTTGGCCTGGGCAGCTCAAGGAGAAGGTTCTCCTGCTGGCTGAGGGAGCCAGCACCCTAGAGAGCTCACAGTGGCTGCCCAGGTCCCTCCCTGCTCCCCCAGCATGCCAGGAGTGGCACAGGCTTGTAGGCCATTGACTTTTAACATAGCGGCCAGCAGGTCTCACAGGCCATTGCTGGTAGTGGCCAGGATGGGGGAGAAGAGCTGAACCCCAGAAGGGATGGACTAGCAGGCTTAGTTGGAGGGCCAAGACCCCATCAGAGGACTCAGGGCCAGGGTTCGGCATAGAGAGGCAGTGCATAGACTACCGGCAGGAGCACCATTTAGGCTACATTCCCCAGACACACCACCAGGAAGTGCCCTGCTGGTGAGTCACGTGCCAGAGACTGCTACAAAAAATTCATTATAAATATTTTTTTTCAGTTACAGGTGGTCATTTTAAAAAAAAATACCTGAGAAATTGTGACTAATTATTGCAATGTTTCTGTAGTTAAAAAACCACATTGTGAGAGATCTTTCAAGCTTTCCACAATGTTAAATCTTCCTGGAATCTCATGTACTGGCTCTCCTTGAAAATACTGCATTGGGTTAAGTAAAGTTAAAGTTAATAATTTTTCTTTTAAATAGTTTGGGGCCCCATATAGGAGACAGGGTGGTTATGACAAGCCTACATAAAATAAAAGGCTTTTTGCTTATTATGAAGTATAAAGTTGTACAAAGCCCAAATCAAGCAGAAAATATTCTGTATGTAATAACCCCCAAAGAGAAAATTAAATAGGCAAAATTGGGAATAGAGGAGTCTGAACTGTAACTTGAATGTGAAGAAGCAGGCCAGTGGTCAGGAGGGGTCACTTCTGACAGGTTCCTAATACAATCTCAATACAATAAATAAATAAAGATGTATGGCTTGTAAACATTGCAAAGGGATGTTTTCATTAAAAACAAAACCAAGCTATTTTCTATTGCCATATATTAAAAGATAGAAATTTTCCTTTCAGCATTAAGTTTTGTAAAAATTTTGATCTAAATCCTCCAGCTGTTCCAACCATAGCACTTAGTGCTGAGTAGTCATATTTCAGTGGCGATTAATACCTACTGCACAGAACAAGTCAGGTGAAGTACATCACCCAAATACTTAAGAAAACCAATCAACAGTTCAATAGGAAAACCACTGATTTAGCACCCAAATGAAAGAAAAGGTACAGCATTGCACAGAACAATGGTTCAGTCCCCTACCCTGCCTATTGAAAGAAGGCTTTTGAGTCAAAATAATTGTGTCATGCCACGTCTGCTTTACCTGGTTAATTAAAAGCACATGGATGTCAATAGCTCAGATATTTCTCCCAAACCCTTTTTTCCCCTTAAAAAAAGTATACAGGCATGATTTAGATGCAAATGTAATTATTCTTGTACATTACATTATTCCTTTTTCTCTCTGTAGGAAGCAACAAGGTAAAGATGTCAAGTTGCTACTGATTTTTCTCCAGCCAGCAGATCCTGCCCCTTGACAGATTCCTGAAGCATTAAGTTAGTTGACTTTGAAGCTGCCACTCTCCTCTCACTCACTTGCCCTCAGACTGTGATATACTTTAGGTTACTTTGGCATGGGCATAGCTTTCCTTTGACTTACCCTTGATTCTAAAAGACTGAGTGCACTTTTATACATTTGTGATTAAGGTCCTGTGCAACTAGCTAGCAATCTTTAAGAGTACCAATAAAATACTGCCATTCCATATATTGTTTTCTTGAATTCCAAAGGGGTAGCCGTGTTAGTCTATTGTAGAAAGACAACAGAGTCCTGTGGCACTTTTAAAGACTAACAGATTTATTTATCGCATGA